>SKCR01045097.1:0-75494 GCA_019454045.1 Zanthoxylum bungeanum
AGTTGCTTTTGTTGATTTGTTGAATTTTTTCATTAAAGTTGTAATGATCAAAATTGCAAGTTGATAAAGCAAACTTTAAATGAAATAAAAAATATCTAGATATTTGTATTTCCTTACCAATTTTCGGCCAAGGCTTAATTGGGTGAGGTATATATTGTTTTGTTTCATTTCATTAGGTTAAGGGTTCATAAGTTACCAAAATAAACATAAAATAGTTGAGAGAAAAAGGTTTGAAGGCAAAGAAGAAAGCTTGGAAATCTTTGAGTTTTGTAAGTTTTTCTTTAAAGTCTTCAACATAGAAAATATTTCTAACATGCTTAGCTTCAATATGTGTTGCTAGGATGTTGTCTCTACACTTATAGTTTGTGTTTTAATTGGTTGTGAACTTGAATGAAAGATGTATGCATGTATGGTTTCCAAGTGAGCTTGAAATGGTTTCATAAGCTCTCTTTTGATTATTTGATAATCAAGTTGCCATTCTAGAGTTGCTAAGCCACTCATTGATGACCTAGAATTGTTCTTGATTTGTTTCATGATGGTGATACTTGTTTGGTGAGGTAAATAATGAATTAAAGTGATAGATTTAAAAGATTTGGTAAGATTTGTCAACTTGAAGAAATTATAATATTAGGGTTCTTAACCCATTCCAAATTTGGGGCTTTTCATATATGTGATGTATTATGGTGTGTATATGATGCATATTAATTTTTGGGTTGATTGGATTTAATCTTGGCGTGTTTTGAACATAAAAGGACCAAAATGCAAAAAATTCGAAAATTTGGGGTGTGTTTGGCAATTAGCTAAAAGTTGGGGATTTTATTGCAATCTGATTTTGATGTATTGGATATGTTGGAAATCATTTTAGAAATGATTTAGAATCATCCAAAATTATATTTGACAATTTTAGGACTAAAATGATTAATTTACAAAGTTGTGGGGCAATTCAGTAATTACCAAGAAATTTGATTTCTTGTGTAATTTTTCAGAATTTGATAATTGGGTAATTAAATAAATAAGTTTATTTAATTGATCCAAGAAAAATTTTGAAATCGAAAAATTTTGATTTTCCGCGACTGCACTGCGTTACCGGATTTTCACCATAAAACCCCTACAAAATGGTATCAGAGCGAGTCTGATTCTGGACACCCTAATATGATTATGCCTTTTAAATTCAATGTTTAATTTAATCTTTACTTGATGCATGCATATGTTTATTTAATTTGATTAAATAAAGTAAAAGGCATCTTTTGCGGAAAATCCCTAATTAATAAGGTTTTATGTTAATTATGTATTTGATGCATATTACGTGGTCCGTCTTGTCAATACGGTTTATGAATATTTTTTATGTGACTACATCCGAGATCGTGCCAAAGCTATGAGGGTGTAGCCGATAGAAATTTATTTATGCTGGATATATATCAGATACTAGATAAATTCAAGCGAAAACGGAATCCTAAACGTGCCAAAGCTGTCAGGGTTACGCAAGTAGCTTGAGTTTATCATTGATGAGTTTAACCTTGGTACGCCTCCTTGTGAACGTGCCAAAGCTGTCACAACGAGAAACGATCAGGACCGAAAACCCAGGAGTCACAAAGAGTGTGATTGACAGTGAATTGTCTACCTGTGAATATACGTAGGCGAGATCGTGTCAAAGCTGTAAGTCAAAATATATTCATGGGGTCCACTTCCCATTATAGAATGCGATTTAATTATTGAATTCTCGTTTTTCATTGGGGATTACGATATTACGTAAAATAGTGGGAGGCACTGCTAAGTTTAAAATATTCCATAACTTGAGCAGTATATAATATTATGAAAAATCATCGCTTGTTTATTTTCCTTATTCTATAGTAGATAGAATTAAACTTTTAATACACTGCTTACATATTTTAATATGTTGTTTCTGACTTGACTTATGATTGCCTTTTCTAGAATAAGTTCTAGATACTATTAGACTAGGATATTGTTAGATTAGTCTAAACCATCGGGAACTGTTGTTCCGTTTTTCTTGAAAAATCAAGATGGTTAGTGACTTAGTTACTAAGTCTTTATAGATAATCTAGATAGATATTTGTTTTAGGATATTATTCCGTAGAGAGAATACTTTCTTGTTCAGTAAGAATTGACACGAATCAGTTCATGTCTCGAGATTCTTGACTGGCATTAAGAAAACCTCATTAGGTATTTGTTTATGTGATAATGACGTTTCTTAGCTTTAGTTACCTTTTGAGGTAATGTGTCTGACATAGTTTGCTAATCAATTATTCGCAATTGTTGTGAATAATTGAAAGTAAATTATAAAGCCAAAGAAATGAGATGCGTGTAATTGTGTATATAAAATATCGATTCTCACAATACGACAACTATAAGTATTTGATACCAGATCTCCCGTCTAGTTATTTAAAATATTATTTAATGATTATTTTGATATTTGATATCAGAACTTGCGACTATTGGATAATTATTTGTTCTTTATAAACAGTTGTTATATATATTTTAATACAACTAGTAGTCTCATTAAACGTAGAGATAAAAATTAAGAAAATGTTCGGTAATGTAAATAATTTAGAACAATGTTTTATGAGATTTCATCACTTAAGCATTATATGCTTATTCCGTTTGGTAAATGATGGTCTAATATGAGATGACACCACATATCCTTATCCATTTAATGAATATTGTATTCGGTAATGTGATTAAATCTCATTTAACCAATGATTATCATTGGAGTGTAAAATTTATTTAACTGATACATTATATGTATGTAGTTTAATGAATTGCATAATTGCTTAAGTTAGTTTTCCTTACTTCGTAACTTAGTTGATGAATTGTCATAACTTAGTTACGTGTTTCTGAAAGAACACATATTGAACGTCTTGAAAGATTCAAGAACTTTCAATCTGCTCTGATGAAACACAGATAGAACATCTTTTGGCTAGTTCAAAAATATTCGATCTGAAGTTTTGAAAACTTGATCCTTAAAATTCATAACAAGTCTTTGAATTGTTTAAAGATATTTGATATGATCAAATGTATGAATTTATGGTAATTAGTTCTAAGATTATTCAGTGAATATGATTCTTACTCAATATAATTCTTCCAAGATTCCATCTTGATGGAATTGGTCAGTAGGAGTAATCGAATCTTATAAGATTTGATTCGTTTGATATTGAATGTTGCCGAATTAGTTTCAATACTCTTGGGGATATGCTCCAGTAACAGTAATTCATCCTTTTAATTAATGTTCCATTAGTTTCTACAGTTGCGTATATGATATGTATAGGTAGAAAATTCGAATCATGAAAAGTTTGAGATTTGAATATTTCTTTTTATAATGGTTATATAATTGAAAGTACTTGCGCCTCGGAGGTAGAAGTAAAAGTTTATCATTTATTCTATTTTATAGAATATTATATTCTATTTGATAGAATATCTTTCCTATAATCCTAAGTAATAAAATTGTTAACTATTGTAGAAAAGACTTGACTTATTGAAGTCAAATGTGAGAGTGATAAACTATAATTGGAACTACGTAATTAATAAGATGAAACAACCCTTAGACATCTTCCGTATAAGTTTAATAGGATGCTAGAATCATTCACAAGTATTTGATACTTAATGATTCTGTTGTTTTCTTATCGAAGAAAATTATCCTATAACTTATAGTGGAAGCGATATTTGATATCGATTTCAGAAATTTCCATTGAACCATAGATCTAAGATTGTTCATAGCTTACTACGATCAATTTTTGAGCTTGATTAAGCTTTCGTTATGAATAGTTCATAAAATGTGTTAATGGTGTGCGCAGCAAAAGCAATGTGAGCTAATTAAAGGTTTGAACTTTATAGTATGACATAGAGAAAAGTCATACTCACCAGTCTATTATAGATTCTGAGAAAACTTGTCTCTAGTCGCACTGATTGAACAATTTAAGATCTGTTGGTTAATATTGATATTAAATTGTGTATTTTAGCTAAAGAATACAAAGTGGCGTTTTTTGAATGGCTTCTTAGGATAAGAGATCAGTTGTGATTTCTTAGTTTGAAGAGTACATTCTGTAATGGCCCTAGAGTTTGTGTTTTGCTAAGATTGCAGTTTGGTATACTAGCTTATACAGCTTATTGTAGACTCGAGTGAGCCTTCCAGAAATCTGTGTTCTCTGTATTTGATATCAGTCTGATTGTCTGATTTTATCAAAGTATAGAGAATACATATATGATAAAAGGGTTAGTGGGAGCGTAAAAATTTCTTTCTAGTGTTATATATCCTAACTACATTATCATTATTATGGTAATAATGAGATGTTTGTGAGGTAAAATGTTTACCTAAGTCTTCTTTACTCCGTGAAAGCAGTGGGAGTAGTCTCTGTTATATTGATATAAAGTTTTGTATAAGATATAAAACTAAGAGACTTGTGAGATACTCCTATTATTCGTGCATTAGATATGATCTAATAAAAGACACAACAAGGCTATCTGTATGACAGTTAGAATAACTATTTGACAGTAGGTGTGTGTCTTATATATAGTATTCATCTTTCGTAAATGATGATTCCTTTCTCGAAAAAGATAATGATTAGAATGTCTAATCAATCTGATGTATCATGTGATGATGACATAATGAATTTTTTATTATGTAAGATTAAAGATATCGATTTAATCGTAATTATTACGAGTTATTTTGATACCCTATGGACCATAGGATGGATCTTGAAACATGTTCTTTGTGATCTTTGAGATATTAAAAACGAGTTTCTAATCCATGGAGCATATAGTATGCAGCCATTTGGGTCGTATTAGTTTCGAGTCTGATTATGACGCTGGACATTCTACGTCATAAAGAGTCAGAAATGATGCAGTGAGAGTGTCACAGAGGGTTCTACTTTGTGAGTGGAATTTGATGCAACTTATGAAGTATTGACTTATGAAGTGGCATAGTGACCTTGTAAATTAGAAGTTTTCACATTGGTATTGTGTTTGCGGTTGTCTGCATAGTATTTTGGATTTGTTCCATAAATACTTGGATAACTCAGTAGCTGTAGCCCAATATTGATGTCGCATCTGAGTCATATTAATGTATAACTTAGGTTCTACAAAATATGAATGATGCTGCCTAAGGAAACAATTGGGTTTGTTGGATAAACTCAATATGTCATAGCAGACTTACTTCATGTTGCCTACATCTTGAGTGCTAGGTGAGCTCTTGAGGGCCATGTTCATACGATACATATTGAGATGTGTATATGATACCGTGGATTGGCACTAGAGCAAGTGGGAGAAATTGTTGGGGTTGGTGCTCAGAGCGCCAATCCGGATCGTATTTATGTATGATTCATGAATACGAACAATCCCATTTTTTTTCCATAATATTACTTTCTTAGTGGTTGCACCTCTTGTTTTTATATACGTATTCGATCTAATTACTATTAGATTGAAACTAAATCTTATTTAGTGATATGTATATACTAGACAAAGACCCGATAAAATATAATGTAATGCGTAGTTACAAAGTAGTTTGTAATTGACATTGGGAAGTGTCACTACTAGAAATATATTATCAAATAAAGTTTCTGGTCAAGATTTACTAACACAGGTCGGTTAGTTAAATCCGTTGAGACCAGTACATATTGTATATCGTGACTTGGTCTGATGGTTTATCTCAATAAACCATGAGTCTTGGGAGACTCGTATAGACATGTAGGTGTTTATAATGGATAAACACTGAACGACTCACCGAAGATTCTTAATGAATGGTACACCAACGTCAATAAGAATCTTCTTGGGTTGAGTAGCATAGTGGTCCTTCCACTTGAGATTGTTGGACAATTATGACCCATAGCATCACTATTTTGTAAAGAACATGGCGTTCTTGTAAAAATTTAACTATGTGACAAAGGAAATTGCTCTTTTATCATTTGTAATTGGATTACCTGGATATATAAATGATAAAAGTCCATATGATTAGTACCAGATTAATAAGATATGAGACAATATTAAACCACGAAGGTTTAATCATTAAATATCCCAAGTCATAATATCATCGAGACTGGACATCGATAATGCGAAATAGGCTAGTATTACACTTGTACGCGCTATGGAAGCTTAACGACATAGTTCTCATATATTTGGGTATTGGATACTCATGCAAGTGTAATAGGAGGTTCTGTTTACCGATGGTACGGAAACAGCTTCGCTCTGGATACACCCATCGGAATCCCATTGGTAGTATGACTATGTGTCTATGGGAGTCCAAATCAGGGTAGGTGTATTTGGTTTTAACCTGAGACTTGCATCGCTAATACTTGCGACAATCAATATACTTTGGTTTTGGTCGTCCGGGGCTTTAACAGGTTCTGTGTACGCCTTTTCTGGGTATACTGAGAATCGTAGTGTATTGGGTGTGATGTCAAGATGGAAGTATCACTTCAGTCATATGGAGATGATGATCACGCATGGATACAGAACTGGTACTCTAAAGTGTTGCAACCATCGGGGAAGTATGACTAGGTCATGACTTTCCGATTAAAGAGAGTAGTTGTTTGTGATACGATATATGCTTCGTACGGGGCAGACACAACTCCAGCCCTAGGCCTAGCATGTGACATTCGATACTGGATAGTAATACGCAATACTATGTATACTACCCCTGATATAGATTATATATTCCGTAGAAGAATATTTCTGGAGAATTGGGTAGGCACGGTGCTTTGCTAGAAGCCAACCATGTCTTGTAAATCGGTAAGAACATGGTACCGAGTATGCACGTATTCGGATAATCCGATGACCGAATTTACTGCCAATATATCCAGGGATCTCTTAGGTCGACATTTGACTCGAACAGAATTAATCTGGGATTAAATATGAGAGAGATAAAATTAATCTGGGATTAATTCGTGAAAAATAGAGAACGCGATTAATTTAGAATTAATCGGCAAAATAAATTTAATAGTTAAAATTAGATTTTACTATTTAATTTATTTATTTGGGCTAAAATAATATATCGGATATATTAATTGAAATTGGATTTTAACGCGGAATTAAAATTGGATTTTAATTCAAGCGAACGAATTAATTTGGAATTAATTCGCAAGCGATTTTCGTAATAATTTTGCTAGGCATTATTATTTAATTAAATTGGATTTAATTATGTCGCAACAGAAAATTCATTTATTCGGAATTAAATGAACCCGGGCCCGAGCGAAGTTGCGTGTTGAGTTAGCCGACTTAAATTCGGAATTTAAAAATGGTGGGACCCATTTCACTTACATCACTTGTTTGACTAATGATGTAAGTGATTAGGCTTAAATTTTTGGATTTGATTTGTTGAGTGAAAAGCTTGGATTGCTTTTACAACACACTAACCAGATCCAACACTCAACCTCACTATATATTACTTAGTCAACTTTGGAAGTGATAGGTGGTTACTATTCACAATAACATTTTCTCTCCATTTTCTCTCCAAAAACGTGAGCTTCTTCTTCTTGGAGGAGGATTTTTGCTTCACAAATTGTTCTAGCTAGCACTTAAGGAGTCAAGTGAAGGTGATAGGGATACTCACTCTTGAGTTGAAATTCATCTTCGAAGCTTAGAGCTTCACTACATCTAGGGAAGTTTTGAAAGTCATAGCCGATCAATGTAAGTTTTTTCCGCAAACTTCTTGATTATTTCACACATGAATCACGCTTAGAGATCATGTGGCATATCTAGGACACTTACAATGGTATCAGAGCGAGATCTAAGCATGATTTGATTTTAGGGTTCTTAGACTTTAATTTGGGGATTTTGTGTTTGGAGCTTGATTTTGCCTAAATTGATTGTTTGGTTGAGTTTATATGATGTTGAATTGGATTTGTGCATCATTAGATTTGTGTAAAATTGATTAAATTAATTTTCCCTAAAATCTATATCTTGGCCGAATGTAACCCTAGATGTGCTCATGGTGATTTTTTGAAATTTGACATATTGGATGTGTTGTTAGCATGATATGTATGATAAATGTTGATTTAATTGGATTCAAATCAAATTACATGACAAAATCCTTGCTAATGCCGTGAGCCTAGCATGTTGGAATGGATTGATTGTGTTTTAATTTGTGTTGCACATAAATTAAAATGTTAGGCATGATTAATTGGATTAAATTGATGTTATGGAAACATTAGGTTAATTAATTAATTATGGTAATTGTACTTTAATTGAATTAATATGTAATTTGGAATGATGTATTAATTTAATTTATTGTATTTGGGCTTAATGGGTTTGGTTGGGCCGAGTTTGGTTTTGGACAATTGGGTTGGATCCAATTGGGCCTAAAACCATTTCCATAAAGTCCAAAGTATGACATTGGGCCTTTAATAATTTAATTGGGCCTAATGGGCCTAAATTGATTTTGTGGCATAGGGTGATTCCTAACTTGGGCTTTGGCATCTTGGGTTTGATCCATAATGGCCAAAGCCCATGCCTAAAGAATTAATTGAAAGCTCATTGGACTTTAATTGAATAGTATTGGATACTAATTGGGCCTTTGAGACCCAATAGGATTGGATTTGGAATCAAAGTCCTTAAAGGCATTATTAAAAGTGTAATTATTTAATTTAGAATTAAACATGAATTAGTATTGGATGCAATTTAAATTGGATTTAGAATTGTAGTTTGATATAATTCAAGAATACTTACTTTGAGTATTTATTCTTAAACGATTTGGACTCGTGCAAATCAAATCGTTGTTTGAACATTGGATGGTCATTAATTCAAAGATTAATTAATTGGATTAGATTGATTGAATAACATGTTATGTGTGAATACTTGGATGTATTGTATGAATAGTGTATATCGAATAGATATTAGAATGGTGAGGGCAATTTTGGAAATTGTTGTAATAAATTTAGAATTTATTAAATTGGACCTGCGTGTCCAGCCTATTATCTCTATTCTCTTTGTATTTCTCTTTTCACCAAATCCACTCAACGTAAATGAGGTTTCTTATTAGTGTTATGTAATTGGGTAGAAGTTAATGCTAGCGGGAGAGAGGAAATTGAGAGATTTGTTCTAGGAACAAATTGTATTGTATATCCATCCGCATATCATTATTATTTATTTTGCGCCTTATTATGCTTTTAGAATGCATGCTTAAGGGTGTATGATGAGACCTAATCAAAGATAATAAATTGGTTGCCAATTTACGCGAAAAACCCTCATTCAATATTAAGCGTTTTTTCCTTCCATTGAGTGGTTCTCCCTCAAGATCCAAGATTCGCATTGGTTTGTTAGCCAAAGTCAAGACCTTTGTCCATCGCGGATGTGTTTGAACCACGTAAGCTTTGTTACATATCGCGTGTCTTGGGCAGTTGTGACTTGTTGGCCAAAGACAAGGTCACTTCTTATTCATCGACCTCAATTACGAAGCTTTCCCATTGTCAATGGGTCGCGCTTAACTAGAATCATTAAGCTTGTTGAGCCAAAGCCAAGACTTAGTTGATTTAGAGGAAAAAGGTTACAAAATATATTGGATATATTTACATATATTGGATATATGTTTCGGACTTTGAGATCCACCTACTGGATCTAGGAATTGGATGAGATCCAATTGATCTTAGAGATCTACCTAGTTAATTTTCATAAAGCTTGTTGGCCAAAGTCAAGGTTGTGTGTTATTTAACGGAATCCTAGCCCACTAGGAAACTAGGTTTCCCGAGTACTCTACATAGGGTTAGAGGCTCGCCGAAAAATAGTGGGAGACAAGTATTAAATTTGCAATTTCGTTTAAATACTTGCCAATACGCGCTCATTTTATTTTTCGTCATTAAAAATATAAATATATTAGTTGGACTAATAATCAATTGTTGTTTTTTAATTTAACAATTGGACTGTATTCAAACTACTTCATTTGTAGTTGGTTATATAGTTGGACTATAGTAATCATTACATTTGAGTGTAACCGATCATTTATAGTTGGTTATATAGTTGGACTATAGTAATCATTATATTTGATAGTACCCGAAATCGTTGATTGAATAGTTGGACTATATCAATCAGGATAACTTGAAAGATTAAGCATCAAAGGACATAATCCTGGGTGAAAATGTCTTTAACAGCTTTAATTTTCTAGATTGGGAAATGAATCTCAGGATAGTCCTGGGAGTTGAGAAGTTACTCTATTTGATAGAGAAACATATAGGGCATGAGCCCGGAGTTGAGCAAATAGTCGAGCATGAGCTTTGGAAGACTCATCGCGATGATAACTTTAGTGCTCAATCTGTTATGCTTGCTGCAATGACTCTTTAATTTTATCGTCAGAACTAAGGATTAGATCATTATACCATGATGTTGAAATTAAAGGATCTTCATAGATCTAACCTTAGATCTTAGAAGTACGAATTGTAAATGAAGCTCTTTCACTCGCGTACGTCAGAGGGTATATCTGTCGAGCACTAGGTGTCACAGATTATTACTGACGTCGAACAACTAGGTTAGCTCGGCATTACCTATGAGTCCGAGACTTTCATAGATTTGATCTTACAGTCTCTGCCCGAATGCTGGGGCGGGTTCATCTTGAACCAAAAGAAAACTCATGGAGAGTTAATGGCTATACTCAAGGAGACAAAGCCAGAGTTTCTAAAAGGCAAAGAAGGGCAAGGCGCATCTTACTTCGACATGCCAGAAGGCCAAGGCTTGGCCGAAGGCTACTAGGGGTGTGAAAAAAAAAAGGCAAGGCTAAATCGTCACAGTATTCTGGGAAGATAAAGAAAATATCCCAATATGTCTGCCTAAACCGTGGAAAACGGGGTCACTAGAAGCGTGACTGTCGTATGGACAAGACAGACATGAAAGAAGTGGAGGCGGGGCAAGGCTCTGGCTTCAGGTATGTTTGTTATAAACATGCCCGCTACTAGTTTTAAGAATTGGATTTTTGATACTAGATGTGGTACTTAAATATGTACTGATGTGCAGAATCTACTGATAAGTAGGAGACTGGCTTCAGATGAGATCGACCTGCGAGTCAGAAATGGGACGAGAGTCGCTGTTTTGGGCATATGAACCTAAGTTTTGGAACTGCCATTGGGGTATGTACCTATATTAGGTGACTGTTGTAATGTACCTAGTTTGACTAGAAATATAATCTCTATATCTAGTACAACTCATTGCGGGTATACCTTTATATTCCAGAACACTGAGTAAATCTGTTGAGACTTATTTGTGGCATTGTTGTCTGGGACACATTAAAAAGACTCGTATATCCACACTTTCAAATAGTGGATACTTGGACGGATTTGATCCTAACTCAAATGATGTCTGCGAATCTTGTTTATTAGGCAAAGTGCCTAAAATACCTTTTACATGGTAAATATGTATGTACTACTGATCTGTTAGCCCTCGTTCATAGTGACATATGTGGGCCCATGTCTAGCTAGGCTAGAAGTGGATATGAATACTTCGTAACCTTTATAGATGTGGCATCACGTTACGGTTATGTGTATCTTATGACACAAGTCAGAAACTTTTGAGTAATTCAAAGAATTTCGACACGAAGTATAAAAACAGACCGGCAAAGTATTAAAAACATTACGGTCGGACCATAGTGTAAAATACTTAAACATATGAGTTTCAAGATTACTTGAAAGAGTATGGCATTCTTTCACAGTGGACTCCTCCCGGAACACCTCAATTAGACGGTGTGTTCGAATGGAGAAACCGAACTTTGTTAGACATGGTAAGGTCAATGATGAGTCACTCTGAGCTACCAATTTCCTTCTAGGAATACGCATAAGACAGTGCAATACTTATTTTGAATAAGGTTCCGTAAAAATCTGTTGTACAGACCCCGTATCATATATGGACATGAAAGAAACCAGGTTTCTCATTCCTGAAGATTTGAGGATGCTAGGCACGTTAAACGTTTGGATGGTACCAAACTAGAACCCAAATCAGATAAGTGCCTATTTGTAGGTTATCATAGGGAAACCAAAGTATAGTACTTATACAACTCACAAGAGAACAATGCTCAATTGTTGCTCTCCATGCGGTTTTCCTAAGAGGAATTCCTATATGCAGTGGTAAGTGGGAGGAAAGTAAAACTCGATGAAAATCAGAGTAATACTGTTCATGGAACCAATCCATTATGGAACACGAACAGTTCATCAGGGATAAAACTGTACCACAATCTTCGAATACACAAGAACCGCGTAAGTTGGAGAGAGTCAGAAAACAACCTGGGAGGTATGGGTTTCTGATCTCACCTCATGTGGATATCAATCTTATTAAGGAAAATGAACCGACTACGTATGAGGAAACGATACAAGGTATCGACTCCGCATCATGGCAAGAGGCCATGAAGTCCGAAATGGATTCCATGTATACCAACCATGTTTGGACACTGATTGATGTACCAGAAGGCATTGTGTCTATTGGTACTAAATAGGTCTTCAAGGAAGACACACATGGATGGCAACGTCCAAATGAATAAAACTAGGCTTGTACAGAAAGGGTGTCGTCAACGACACAGTGTCGATTACGATGAAACTCATTCACCTGTTGCCATGATTAAATCCATTCGGATAATGCATGCTATTGCTGTATATTTCATTTATGAAATATGACAGCTGGATGCCAAAACCGCTTTCCATAACAGAAACCTGTTGGAGGATGTTTATATGCAACATCCTGACAATTTTGTCGTGGAAAAACATGAAAAATAGGTTTGTAAGTTAAATCGATCCATTTATGGATTGAAGCAAGCATTGCGATTTTAGAACCAGCGTTTTGATGAGATCATAATGGTATATGATTTAATTCAAAACGATGATGATTCTTGTGTATATAAGAAGGTTAGTGGGAGCACACTGACAATTATTGTCCTAAAAGTTGATGATGTATTGCTTTTCGGCAATGACATTCCCATACTACAATCGGTGAAAGCTTGACTTTCATTAAAATTCTCCATGGAATACCTGGGAGAAGCAGGCTTTATTCTAGGAATAAAGATCTATTCTGACATTCTCCCAAAGCTCGTACATTTTGATATATACGTGACCTGATGTCTCATATGCTTTGAGCATATGTAGACGCAAACAAGCCAATCCAGGTGATAGTCACTGGATTGATGTAAAGAACATCCTTTTTGTATCTTGGATAAACTAATGATGCTTTCTTTGAATATGGGGAAAGGTAAACTTGAGGTACATGGGTTCACCGCTGCAAGTTTCCAAACCGATAAAAGACGACTTTGAGTCGCAATAAGGGTACATATTTTGTTTAAATAAAGGAGCAGTGAGATGGAAATCTTCTAAGCAAGATATTGTTGCCGATTAAACAATAAAAGCGGAATATTGTTGCAGCTGAGGCAGCAAAAGAAGCATTTTGGATCTAATAAATTCCTAATTGGATTAGGAGTAGTTCTGTTAGCAGCTGAGCTAGGCTACATCATAGGCTAAGGAATCACGGTCTCATCAATGATCCAAGTATGTACTTCGACTATTTCATTTGATTCGTCAGATCATACATCGTGGAGATGTGAGATCTAATAAATCGCATCAGATGATAACATTGCAAATCCGCTGACGAAAGTCATTTCTCAGCAAAAGTTTAAGCGACCCGTACATTGTTCAGGTGTTAGACACTTGAGTGATTGGCTATAGGCCAAGTGGGAGATTGTTGGACAATTATGACCTATAACATCACTATTTTTTTAAAGAACATGGCGTTCTTGTACAAAGTTAACTATGTGACAAAGGAAATTACTCTTTTATCATTTGTAATTGGATTACATGGATATATAAATGATAAAAGTCCATATGATTAGTACCGGATTAATAAGATATGAGACAATATTAATCCACGAAGGTTTAATCATTAAATATCCATAGTCGTAGTATTATTGAGACTGGACATCGATAATGCGGAATAGGCTAGTATTACATTTGTGCGTGCTATGGAAGCTTAACGGCATAGTTCTCATATATTTGGGTATTGGATACTCATGCAAGTGTAATAGGAGGTTCTGTTTACCGATGGTACAGAAACAACTTCACTCTGGATAGACCCATCGGAATCCCATTGGTAGTATGACTATGTGTCTATGAGAGTCTGAATTAGGGTAGGTGTTTTTTGTCTTAACCTGAGACTTGTATCGCTAATACTTGCGACAATCAATATACTTTGGTTTTGGTCGTCCGGGGCTTTAACAGGTTCTGTGTACGCCTCTTCTGGGTATAGTGAGAATCGTAGTGTATTGGGTGTGATGTCAAGATGGAAGTATCACTTCAGTCATATGAAGATGATGATCACACATGGATACAGAACTGGTACTCTAAAGTGTTGCAACCATCGGGGAATTATGACTAGGTCATGACTTTCCGATTAAAGAGACTAGTTGCTTGTGATCCGATATATACTTCGTACGGGGCAGACACAACTTCAGCCATAGGCCTAGCATGTGACATCTGATACTGGATAGTAATACGCAATACTATGTATACTATGCCTGATATAGATTATATATTCTGTAGAAGAATATTTCTGGAGAATTGGGTAGGCACGGTGCTTTGCTAGAAGCCAACCATGTCTTGTAAGTCGGTAAGAACGTGGTACCGGGTACGCATGTATTCGGATAATTCGATGACCGAATTTACTTCCAACATATCCAGGGATCTCTTGGGTCGCATCCCAAAGATTCACCGATGACACTTGACTCGAACAGAATTAATCGGGGATTAATTATGAGAGAGAGAAAATTAATCTGGGATTAATTCGTGAATAAGAGAGAACGCTATTAATTTAGAATTAATCGGTAAAATAAATTTAATAGTTAAAATTAGATTTTACTATTTAATTTATTTATTTGGGCTAAAATAATATATCGGATATATTAATTGAAATTGGATTTCAACGCGGAATTAAAATTGGATTTTAATTCAAGCGAACGAATTAATTTGGAATTAATTCGTAAGCGAATTTCGTAATAATTTTGCTAGGCATTATTATTTAATTAAATTGGATTTAATTATGTCGCAACGGAAAATTCGTTTATTCGGAATTAAATGAACCCGGGCCCGAGCGAAGTTGTGTGTTGAGTTAGCCGACTTAATTTCGGAATTTAAAAGTGTTGGGACCCACTTCACTTACATCACTTGTTTGACTAATGATGTAAGTGGTTAGGCTTAAATTTTTGGATTTGATTTGTTGAGTGAAAAGCTTGGATTGCTTTTACAACACACTAACCAAATCCAACACTCAACCTCACTATATATTACTTAGTCAACTTTGGAAGTGAGAGGTGGTTACTATTCACAACAATATTTTCTCTCCAAAAACGTGAGCTTCTTCTTCTTGGAGGAGGATTTTTGCTTCACAAATTGTTCTAGCTATCACTTAAAGAGTCAAGTGAAGGTGATAGGGATACTCACCCTTGAGTTGGAATCCTTCTTCAAAGCTTAGAGTTTCACTACATCCATGGAAGTTTTGAAAGTCATAGCCGATCAATGTAAGTTTTTTCCACAAACTTCTTGATTATTTCACACACGAATCACGCTTAGAGATCTCGTGGCATGTCTAGGACACTTACAGAGATACCATTGTGGATGTATGAGACATCTTCCACACTTAGATGGCAGTCACATCACCGATCTATTAAGATCAGACATCCGCCTATTCGTTGGGTGTGGACCAACCCTCAGGATATCATGTGTGTGTCAAGATAGGATCCGTCAGTTCTGTGTACAAAGCATATGTAGTCTAAATGTGATTAACAATCTGTTAAATCTATGGCCATAGTATACTTCAGAAGTGAGTTCCGAATGTTATTTAGAGATTTCTAATAGAAACGTCGACGAGATTATATCTATAGAGATTTGACGTTTATATCTATTTCTCTGGGATAATCCGGATACCTGTGGCAGAGGGATTACACGTATGCAATGACCTCGACCTGTATGATTCAGCTAGTTTATCTGTGGTTGTCATAATTTACGGGTGGGTAAATTATGGACACAAAATTAGATTTCGTGACAGATATGCCTGAATCTAGAGAGTCACACTAGTGAAATATACTCGTAGAGCACTAGGGCAATTTTTATTAATAATACTGATTATTTATAAGTCGTTTAAAGGTTAAACGAAAAATACATGTGAAATGACCTAATAGTCATTTCCTAATTATTGTGTATTTGTACTTAATGATAGATTTTGTTAAATACATATTAATTAAATGTCAAATTGTGATATTTGACATATATCATAAATATATGTGTATTTGAATATTTAATGTAAATATTATACATATATATAAAATATTTGTATTTGAATAATTATTTAATTATTTAATTGTTAAATAATTAAATTAATTAAAAATATAAATATCTTAAGTTTTTATATTTTAGGAAATGACTTGAGTTGCTTTTGTTGACTTTTTGAATTTTTCATTAAAGTTGTAATGATCAAAATTGTAAGTTGATAAAAGCAAACTTTGAATGAAATAAAAAATATCTAGATATTTGTATTTCCTTACCAATTTTCGGCCAAGGCTTAATTGGGTGAGGTATATATTGTTTTGTTTCATTTCATTAGGTTAAGGGTTAATAAGTTACCAAAATAAACATAAAAGAGTTGAGAGAAAAAGGTTTGAAGGCAAAGAAGAAAGCTTAAAAATCTTTGAGTTTTGTAAGTTTTTCTTTAAAGTCTTCAACATAGAAAATATTTCTAACATTCTTAGATTCAATATGTGTTGCTAGAATGTTGTCTCTACACTTATAGTTTGTGTTTTAATTGGTTGTGAACTTTAATGAAAGATGTATGCATGTATGGTTTCCAAGTGAGCTAGAAATGGTTTCATAAGCTCTCTTTTGATTATTTGATAATCAAGTTGCCATTTTAGAGTTGCTAAGCCACTCATTGATGACCTAGAATTGTTCTTGAGTTGTTTCATGGTGGTGAGACTTGTTTGGTGAGGTAAAGAATGAATTAAAGTGATGGATTTAAAAGTTTTGGTAAGATTTGTCAATTTGAGAAATTATAAAATTAGGGTTCTTAACTCATTCAAAATTTAGGGATTTTCATATATGTGATGTATTATGGTGTGTATATGATGCATATTAATTTTTGGGTTGATTGGATTTGATTTTGGCATGTTTTGAACATAAAAGGACAAAATGCAAAAAACCAAAAATTTGGGGTGTGTTCGGCAATTAGCTAAAAATTGGGGATTTTGTTGCAATCTGATTTTGATGTATTGGATATGTTGGAAATAATTTTAGAAATGATTTATAATCATCCAAAATTTTATTTGACAATTTTAGGACTAAAATGATTAATTTACAAAGTTGTGGGGCAATTCGGTAATTACCAAGAAATTTGATTTCTTGTGTAATTTTTCAGAATTTGATAATTGGATAATTAAATAAATAAGTTTATTTAATTGATCCAAAAAAAAATTTGAAATCGGAAAATTTTGATTTTCCGCGATTCTGCTGTGTTACCGGATTTTCGCCATAAAACTCCTACAGTATATGGCAAGTTAGAAGTTCTAACTCTCTGTTCCTTAGTCTGAGGTGCCAATTTCTTTGAAATATGTATACCGTGTCGGAAAGGTACATTTACTGTTTTGTAGTTGGTAAAACCATACATTTCTAACATTTTATCTATGTACGTGGATTGCGACAACCTTATAAACTTCCTAACTCTATCGCGGTATAGCCTTATACCTTGTTTATCAGAAGCTTCACCCATGTATATGATGTGCGGAAAATATATCACTATTTACCGCCCATTTGACCTAATATTTTGTTTGGTTTCTCGGGTTTTATGAACGTTTTGATGTGTTTTGCAGATAAATAAAGATTTGGAACTTTATGGAATCAACTTGAGGCTAAAACAATGAAACACAGAAAAAAAGGGCAAAAATGGAAATTCATTGTTCACACGTCGCGACGCACCTCAATTATTTTACTGCCGACACGCGTCATCATAACATCAGCACAATTATTGATCTGCCGACATGCGTCATAACGTGCGTCATCATCGCGTAATCATGACGTCAGCACAATAATTCTGTCTGCCGACACACGTCATCACTTACATCATCATGATGTCAACGTCGTGACGCCAAGCCTTCATGCATCGCGACGCCGAGCCAATAATTCAGGTTGCTGACAATCGCGTGCCACGTGTCAACATCTCATGGAAAACGCGTACATGTGTCAGAAATCAACGCGCGTCGCGACGCGCAAGGCCGAATTTTGCCTATAAATAGAAGCTGATTTCATTTTCCAAAATCATACTTTCCTTAAAGTTCTTAATAAGGTTTTAAGGATTGTATCTTGTTTGTATATATTAATAGTAATGTATTTTTATTTTTAGTAGTAATAATAATAGTTTGTTTATTTTATCTTTATTTTATGTTTTGTAATTAATTTCTGATGGAGAAAGGGTGAAACTTTTATTATGATAATTTAGATTAATCTCCCTTTAATTATAATATATAAATTATCTTAAAACTTGACTTAATTGGATACCACATTTATGGTCATTTAGACTTAATTAAATTAATTTTAACCTGACTTAATTGGATACAGCCTTTATGGCAAGTTGGAATTAATTAAAACATGACTTAATCAGGATACCACATATATGTTCGGTTGGTAATATAATGCAAATTTATATATTATAATAAAAGAGATTTCTAGATTTGAAATAGTAAATGTGGATCCTCTAACCCCAACATTTTATTTTAAATCTAGGGAAGTGATGAAATACAATATTCATGAGTTTAATAATTGATTTAAATATATTATGTCTGATGTTTTGGCTTGTTTATTGAATCTTAAGCTTAATGCTTCTTGTTGTCTGATCACCAATAAGATTGATGTGGTAAACTTAAAATGAACTTGATGACGAGATTTTAGGTTTCAGCCTTAGATTCAATAGCTTTACGATCTCACTTTAGGGGAGATTTCCTTCCAGGATAAGAATATATCTGTCAGGCGTGGGTAGCCACAATTGGAACTTGAAATTAATGAATTCGGGTAACTTGGTTAACATAGACATATAGTTAATTGGGTTACTTTGGGTGCATCTGCCATCGATAGAGGCTTTTGCATATCTTCGTGTTCCAAGTTAACAACTGATTTATTACACATGTATAAGAGAATCAATTCATCATTAGAATAATATTGTGTGGAATCACAACCCTATATATTTTTGTCTTTTATTTATTTTCCTTAGTATCTTTTGTGTTTTTATTTATTTAGCAAATCCACATTCAACCAACCAATCAGCGATCATTCCCTTCTTACCCCAATTAGATACCTGTAAATAAATAGAATCAATAATTAATAACAACAGTAGAAATTAAGTCCTCGTGGGATCGATTTTTTTATACTACTTGAGCGATACGTGCGCTTGTGTTACATGTGTGTTTACCACCGATCAGTCTATCATGGAGAAGTTCTTGCAAAGGTAGGCTTTCACATTTTGCAACAATCTTATATCTTTTCCAATGATAAGGATGTGGTCTACATACAAAACAAGGAAAATTATCATGCTCCCACTCACTTTCTTATAAACACACTGTTCTTCCTCGTTCTTGATGAATCCAGATAATCTAATTATCTCATTAAAACGACGATTCCAGTTTCGGGATGCATGTTTAATTCTATAGACTTCTAGAGCTTACAAACCTAGTTTGAAATCTCACTAGATACGAAACCCTCTGGTTGTTCTATATAGATATCCTCCTAGAGGAATCCATTTAGGAAAACTGTTTTCACATCCATCTTCCATATCTCATAGTTATGATATGCATCAAAGGCTAAAATAATCCTAATGGATTTTAGCATGGCTACTGGTGAAAAGGTTTCCTTATAGTCAATCATAGGACATTAAGTGTAACCTTTAGCTACCAGTTAGGCATTAAATATTTCCACCTTTCCATCGGGCCCTCGCTTCCTTTTGTAAACTCATTTACAACCAATAGGTTTAACTTTTTCAGGAAGTTCAACTAAGTACCAGACTTGATTGTCATGCATAGAATCCATCTCAGACTTCATGGCTTCCTGTCATTTTCCCGAATCGATATCCAATATCACATGTTTATACGTAGTCGAATCTATTTCCTCCAAGAGGAGAATATCAAGGCTCACATTAGATGTTTAAAATAATATCTCATGAGACCTTGATATTTTATTCGAATTACGTAGAACCTGTGTTGTAGATCCTTCACCTATTTGGATCTGCGGTTCCATCTCATATTCTTTACTGTTGGGATCAAACTCATCGAGTTTAATCTTTCTATAATTCTCACTTTCTCTCAAAAAAAATTTCAAGAAAAGTGGCAAAGTGAACAACAAATACATTTCGTTTCTCAGAATTATAGAATTAATATCCCAAAGATTTTTCAGGATATCCAACGAACCTATATTTTTACCCCATGGGGGCTAGTTTATCCCGCTGCGTAACTCGAACGTATGCAGGACAACCCCAAATTTTAAATATCTAAGACTTGAATTTCTACCGAACCATATCTAATATGAGGTTGTAGAAACAGCTTTCTATGGAACTCTATTAAGTATGTGGGCAGCAATTAAGTAAAGCACGACCTTAAAGGTAATATGAAAGATCTGTATAGCTCACATAGATCGCACCATATCCAATAAAGTATAACTTCTCCGCTAAGACACACCATTGTATTGAGGAGTTCCTGGTGGTCTATATCGGGCGATGATTCAATTTTTCCTTAAATAATTTCTGAATTCATTGCTCATAAATTCACCACCTTAATCTAATCAAAGGCACTTGATTAATTTACTGGTTTGGTTTACTACTTCATTTCAGAATATTTTGAACGTGTCAAATATTTTCGATTTATAGACATATTCATATCTTGACTTATCATCCGTGAAAGTCACGAAATATGTAGAAACAATATGAGCGACATGATTTAGTGGACCACATACATCGCTGTGTATTAGTTCTAATAAATCTTCAGCACGGTGTCCAACACCAAGAAATGAGGCCTTTGTCATTTCCCTAGAAAACATGACTCACAAATCAGATAAGGATCTAAGGTAAGATTTTCAATCAAACCATCTTTAACCAATTTTCATAGACGTCTAACACCTATGTGACCCAATCTCATATGCCATGATTCAATATTATTTAATTCAGATCTTTTACTTGTATTTTCCTCTATATTAAAGACATCTTTATATGTTTCCAAAGCATAATGACCGTTAGATAAAGAACATTGTCTTTATCATATAAACATAAAGCACCATATTTAATGTTTATTTTATATCATTCTTTATCCAATATCGGTTAATATATTATCTATCTGATAAGAGAGAGCATATAAAAACAATCATGTAAATCTAATTTATATTTTTTAGGAAGATCTAGAACAACTATTCATATGGCTTTGACATTTAATGTCTCACCATTGCCAACTCTAAGCTGGATCTCTCATATGTTTAGCCTTTTTTTAACTCTTATGGAGTTGCAAATATGAGTAGGACAATCAGTGTCTAACACCCCATCACTATTTGCATCTAAGGCTAATGAGATGTCAATAATATGAAAAATACAAAGCATACCTGGGTTTACTGATTTTCCTTTCATCTATGGACAATCTTACTTCCAGTGTCCAGACTTTTTACTGTGTAGACATGCACACGAGCTACAAACAGTCTTGCAATTTGTTTCTTGGAATATTTCTTCTTATATCCTATTTTTTTTCTTTTTAGACTTCTTAGAAATTTTTGAAGAGCTTGTTCCACCATGGAGGTACAAAGTGAGATTCCCTTTCTTCAAATCATGTTCTGCCTAGCGTAACATATTATGAAGCCCTTTATATGTGGCTTGCATTGAATGCATCACAAAGCCAACATATGTATCGGGTAAAGAAGACAAAATCATATATTAGCCTAGCCAATCATCTATCAAAATGTCATGTCGTTCCATATATTGAATCTGGTCAATCATGTTTAAAACTTGAATGCTAACCACTCTTTTATCCTTGAGTGTAGCATGAAATAATTCCTTAGACCTTTGATATATCTTAATTTCTTGATTTGCTTCGAACAACTCCTTGAGTGCTCTCACAATGCTCCAAATATTTGGTATATCTACGCACTGTCTAAGCAAATTAGAAATAAATTCGAAAGACATTGGATTGAGTGTAACATACCTCAACCGTTCTGATTCCAAGTCAAAGCGGATGTTCATCTCATACTCTAAGTAGTTCTAGACTATTTTATCCAAAACTCGTGCTAATGGTTTTGCGGGAGCCATCTACAAGACAATATTTAAACACTAGTATCATATTGTTCATTTTAATATAAAAACACTTATTGATTATGGAATTTTAAATCTATTAGTGTCATCCCACTACTTTATGTAATTCTGTACCCTTAACAGAAAAATAGAAATTTGACTATTAAAATTTCATAGCGGGAATTGGATCCCATGACATTTACTACAGTCTCACACTAATGACGATCTTGGTCTTTATAAACTCATTAGGTAAACTCCAAGTTCAATGACATCATGTGACTCATAGTTTGGTCGTGAACCGTTTCTTATCCTCACACTAATGACGATCTCAGATTAAGACGTGTTTCAGGTATATACTTGTCAATATACACTAATGAGCTTCGTATGTACACCCTCACACTAATGACGATATTGGGTGACTACATTAACTTATCACGCTACATCTAATATTTTACCGAAGTGACCTAAGCTTCGAGAACATATACCCTTACACTGATGACAATATTGGGTATAAGTAGTAAGAACTCATTCATCTCCGTATTGACAAGACAAACCATCCAATAGTGCTCCAATATTATTAATATTTATTACTTAATAAAGTAATCATCTATTCATTGGAGATTTATGATAATCAAGTCATTAACATGCTTGGGTCAAAATTAAAATTTTAATTTAAAATATGTAATGCATATCCAATATGATTTATGCATAATTAAATAAAATACAAAGGCATAATGGGAAAATTATTTTAAATGAATATTTAAAGAGATGAAAGGTCGTATTTCTATATGTCTGATATTTGGAGTGACCATTGGCAAACACACTCATACATGGGTGTGACGTGTCATTGGATTGATGCATCATTTACCATGCAAAATTGACTTATTGCATTTAGAGTTTTTGATGACCACATACTGCACATAATATTTATAGAATGATGAAGGTAATTTTTGATGAATATGGTTTACTGCACAAAATTTTAACAATTGGATTTAATAATGCATCTGCAAATACTGCATCCATCAATGATTTAAAATCCTTATGTCAACCAAATTTGGGGGTCCATTTTTTCATATTCGTTGTACATGTCATGTCAATTTAAAAATATGATGTTTTGTTGTGTTTCGAGTCATTCTACATGCAGCAGGGTTTAAAGCATTATGCACGTAATTAGAAAATGAAGTTTTCCACCAAAGCTTAAAGAAAGATGTGTCATACAAGTTATTTCGCAAATTCTTCTCTATTTTTTACATCAGAATATTTAAATAAATCTACAGCACTCGTACCTCTACTAGATGATGCGTACCTGGCAATTTGAGTTTGCGTCGTATCAATGCCAAGTTCAACCGGATGATGTTTTTCCATGTGCTTGATCATATTGCCGTATCCACCAGAAAATTTATAGGTAACCCCACAATAGGTGTAAATTGCTCGTTGAATCATCTTCTAGGCGTTCCAAATGAAAATGAATTTTGAAAATATCTGAGGACGAGCCTTAAATTCTCTTCTCCGTGATTGTGCACGACACTAGGGCTGCTCTCTTGGGTTGGCATATTTGACATTATATTCTCAGATGAGCTTGCCATTTTTCGTTTGAGAAATTAAGAGAAAAATAAGAAAATTGAATAATTGCGATTTGCGAATGATAACAAATTAACAACTAATTGAATTGAGATTGAGAATAAGATTATAAGAGAATTGTATTGAATTGAGATTGAGAATAAGAGAATTATAGAAAATGAGAGAGTTGAGAATTTAGTGTGTTGAAATAATGAAAAATGAATCATATTTATAGAGTTTTAGAATTTTTTTGATACCAAAAATGCCCCTAAATATAACCGTTTTATTACCGTTATTAGGGATATATTAGTAATTTAGATTTTAATTTATAATTTTTTAAATTTTTTTTTTTTGCATACTTGGGCAGGGAGCCGTTGGCTCCCTGCCCCCTCAACGGCAAACCGGTTCCGGAACCGGAACCTTCAGTTCCAACCGGTTCGGTTCCGGTTCGGAACCGGAACCGTGGCCGGGTCTAATGGTAGCAATAGCTCTAAGCTTTAATATAGAGTTCAAACTCTAATTAATTGTTTCATATCCAATATAAACATCTTTGACTCAATTACAAGCATATTGTGTTTATACTTCCAAAGTATCTGAACACAATTTATTAGCCTAATTTCAACTTTAAGCTATGTAATCATGCATCCAATATATAATTCATTACTATATATCTCACTAATTAAAACTCACTAATGAAGAGCATAGCTTAGGAGAAGATCAAACATTACCTAGTAAGTTTATACAAAGATCCAATCTTATTCTCCTTGTTGAAATTGTTAAAGAACTTCCAAGGTTTAGCAAGCTTCACTCCATGATTCAATCTTGATTCCAATGCAAGCAAGATTCACTCCAAGATCCAATCTTGATTTCTCCTAGATGAAATATGTAGAGATCTTCCAAAACATCTCTAAACATTTCTCTAACTTAGGCTAATTTCTTCAAGAATTACTTGTATTTAGCTTAGCATTCTCAAGCTCATTTTGCTTTGCTTAAGCTTATTTAAAACCTTCCTAAAGTTTGCTATTTTATAGAAAAACTTAGGCAATTTTTAATTAATAAAAGTTCTAATCAACTTTTATGTGGGCTTAATCTAATTTGTCCAAATATGTATCATTAGGTGTGACTAATCACCTTTGTCTGTCACTTTGATTTAATCCAATTAAATCAAGACAAAGATTAGGAAATGTATTAGCTCAATGTTTTCTACTTTGATTTAATCCAATTAAATCAAGCCAAATACTTATAATTACATACTTGTAATCACCATAACATCCTCAAATGGTATAGATAATTATGAAATTAAGACAAAGCCCTTATGTAAATATTGAATTAATATAATTAATCCAATTATGACAAAGTAAATAATCAATGTTATCCAACAACACTTGATTATCTTAGTTGATAATTATAATATCGAATATTATCTTTTATCAAAATTAATCGGCTACCCAAGTTCTCAACGAGTACACTTTATATTGAGACTCTCTAAGTTCAGACATGTTTGTCATATAAGCCTTTCTAATATGTACGCAATTCGGCCACCTTCAAATTCGCGAAGAACACGAACGACCTTGCTGAACTATAAAAGTCGAGGTCATAACATATGTTTAACAATCCCTCCATCATAGGCTATACGAGTTGTGCTTAGGAAACATAGAATACACCGTCAAGTTTCTGAGGCGCACATCTCATGTCGATATGTGTACGATTCCTTACAACTGATGCGATCTACCCTAGGTGATCGGTTTTGGCCAAAGTCTTAAGAATCATGACTTACTCACATGGATACCTAAACCCCTTATGATATACATACGGGCTGATGGATCCTATATTGATTCACACTTGATTAACAAGTGCATCGGTCCACACCCAACGAATATCTAGAGGCCATACCATGAAAGGTTTCTGACATACATGGCATCAAAGTGTGGAAGATCTCACACAAAACCAATGATATCCTATAGTCAAAGGATCACATATACAACTCGACTCGAGGAGATTCCTATTGACAGTGGTGTGTACTTCCAACTATTAAGAATCACCTATGAGTCATTCAGTGTTCGGTCCAGCCAATACCCACATATCTGTATGAGCTTCCAAAGCTCATGGTACATTGGGTTAAACTATTGGAACTCCAATTCCAATATACGACATGTGTTAGTCTTCTAGGTTATAAGAATTCGACCATATTCCAAAACCAACAACTATGAATATATATATACACATACTTTAAGAATAGTTTATAATAGTAATACTTATCCCAATATCGGACCACCTAGTGTTCAGTATTACTACATGACTATTCTAAGGTCGATGTCATTCTTAGCATATTTATACATCAATCTAATATGCATAATAATGATACCATTAATAAGGTTTGAAATGAAAATGTAGTTATTTTATTAATAAATTATAAAATATAATGTACTATACATTATTCGAATTAGTGCTCCAAGAACCAACTCCAATAACTACATGATTTCCTTATGAATGTATGTGGTTTCATAGACAGATCTGATCAAATACATGCCCAACAGACCTTTGGTCACTGGAAGGATTGACATAAAAAATGAGCAGAAGCTTCAGATGTATAGAATTGAAAAGACTCATTGGATTCTGCAATTTGATAGCTTCAGTATAGAAAGTTTTCGCAAGAGCCGAGGTCGTTATCACTTTTCCTACAAAAGGCAAAATAAAATTATAATAAGATTATCATTCAATTTGGAGTTTGAATGCACTAACAACCATATGGAATATGAAGCACTCATAATTGGGTTGGAAATCCTCAAAGAATTGGGAGCAGAAATTACCTTGATCAAACGGGGATTCACAACTAGTATTGAAACAAATAATATGAGAACATAAGTGCAACAATTTTTCACTAACTCTGTACTTCACAGTAGCTATACAACTCCTGGAGTCTTTAGAGGAAGTGACATTCCAACATGTTCCAAGGGAAGAAATCTGGGAAGTAGATCAGCTAGCACAAATTGCTTCTAGCATGAAAATGTCGGAAGAGCTCATACACAAGCTAGTCCTCATACATAAGTGTACACATCCTTACATCCAGGAGAGAAGAATTAATGTATAAGTCTTCAATACCGATGCAAAAATAACTGGAGATTGGAGGGAGAAATTTAAGAAGTACATAAAGAATCCAAATGCAAAAGCTCTTCACAGGCTCAAAGTTCAAGTATAAAATTTTATTTTTCTAGAAGGAGAGTTATACAGGAATAGATTTGATGGGCTTCTCCTAAGGTTTTTGAGTTTTTTTGATGCAATGGAGGTGATAAAGCAAGTTCATGATGGAATATGTAGTGCTCAATAGGCAGGAATAAAAATGAGATGGTTTTTTAGGAGACATGGCTATTATTGGCCAACCATCTTTAAAAACTGTATCAGTTACTCAAAAGAGTGCCAATAGTGCTAGAAATATAGAGCCATTTAAAGAGTTCCTGCGAGCGACTTGTACTCAGTAGTAAAGTCCTGGCCATTCCAAGGATGGGTCATAGACCTGATTGGAAAAATATACTCGGCTTCTCCAAAGGGCCACATTTTCATCATTGTGGCTATAGACTACTTTACGAAGTGAGTTGAGGTTATACCTTTGAAAAAAATGGAGCAGAATGATGTAATCCAGTTCGTCAAGGAAAACCTCATCCATAGGTTTGGAATTCCTCAATCCATAACAATGGATTAATGCACCATGTTTACAGAAGAAGAGATAAAGGATTTTACAGAAAATTACGAGATCAAGTTGATTAACTACATACCTCAATACCTATAGGGCAATGGAAAAATAGAAGCTTCAAATAAAATACTAATTGGCATCTTATAGAAGATGATTAAGGAAAATGTAAGAGATTGACACAAGCTCGTCTCAGAAACTCTATAGGCATACAAGACTTCGAAGAGGAGTGCAACATGTATAAGCCCATTCTCCCCCACCTTTGGTTATGATGAAGTTCTGCCAATGGAAGTCGTAGTTCCTTCATTGAAAGTGTCCAGACAGAATGAGTACTGAGGAACACAACGAGACCATGGTAATAGAGTTAGAAGGATTAGATGAGCAAATGATGCATGTCTTTAATAATTAGGTGGTTCAGAAAAAGAATATCTCTAGGACATACAACAAAATTGTGAAAAAGAAAAATTTCTCAGTATGGGATCTTATATGAAAACTGACCCAACCAATAGGACAGAAAGATAGAGAATTCGATAAGTGGTCTCATAACAAGGAATGGACATTCAGAATCCTGAAAATATTAAAAGGAAACCCATACTAATTGGAGAGTCTCGATGGAGAACACAATAAAAGATTCATCAATGGTCAGTATCATAAAAAATATTTTCCCACTATGTGGGAATGTATGGATAAGTCTGTGTAAAGGCCAAATTATGGCCTGATGGAGGTCTTCTTTATTGACCACTATGTTTAGTTTTATCTTGACTTTATTGTTCTCTTAGGCCACAAATATGGCTTAAAGTATTGTATGAGTACATCTGATATAAAGCTCGGCTTTTGATGCTACTACACATGAATAAAGTGAGACAACATATGACTTGCAAAAAGAAAAAGGAAAAATAAGAATTTAATTTTTTTTTTATGTTAATTGGGCCTTTGGGCCAAAAGTATAACGGGGACATTGTTTGCACCAAAAATATTCAAGCCCAGCCCAATTGCTAGAAGAACCCAGCCTAAGTCCAATGGATCGAGGATAAGAATTATCTAGAAATGGTTTCTTCAAAAAAAGATGAACGTGTAACCGTAGACACCGATTTTCACCTCTGGTCCATAATCGAGAGTTTGAATGAAGGAGAGCGCTAGCGATCCTGCAAGAAAAAGTAGAGTGAGCGGGGAGCTTCTATCCACCGGTGTAGCAGATGTCGTATGCACTCCGATGCTCAAGTCAGTGGAATAGACGAGCAAATAGCGATGGAAGAACAAGGTTTAAAGTTACCTTGACCTTCGTTAACTGCCGTGAGTGCGGTGGGTTGGTCTTTTGGGGGTGATTGGTTTTGAGTGCTCTGGAGAGAAAGCATTAGGAAAAATATTCATATGATTCTGAATTATACTTCTTTTTATAGGTGATCATGAAGTGATGCATTAAAGGCCTAACCCTTTGGTTTCAAAATGGCTAATCACGTAAATCATGAAGAAGGCATTTTTTCTGTTGGGTAGTTGATAAATCAATAGGTTGTTTGGTAGGCCTCTATTTGTGTAAGGGCCTGAGAAGGTAATTGGGTCCTTGGCCAAGTCTGGTATGGATACTGTTTGGAGGGATTGTACAATATCTGACATTGGGTCTAGGGTACAAAGATGGAAATACCCATGGGCCAAATTTGGCCCGTACCGTTTATCTCATACTCTCTAAGTCAAGGATTCCTTAGCTTGGAGATTATTTTGACGAGTACGTCGTCTGGGATCAATGTAGGCGTACCTAAATATTTATGTCGTTTGGACTCGTCAAATGTCATACCATGTTGATGGAGCCAAATAAATATCAAGGATGATCCTCAGTTGACCAGTCATAGATGATGATATTACTTGGTTCTGGGATGATCCTCCATCAACCCGACCTGGGTGGCGATATTGCTTGGACCTGCCAAAGGTCATAGTGAAAGAAAAAAATAAATGTTAGGAATGATCCTCAGTCAACCATACATGATGATGATTTGGGAGACTGTTACGAGCTATGGGGGACTGTTCCCATCGACTGGACTAGATATGGGTGTTCATAGGGTCGGGTCGACCCGCGACCCGACCCGACCCGACCCGCAATGACCCGACCCGACCCGACCCAGTCGGGTTTATAAAAAAAATTATAAAATTTTGACCCGACCCAACCCTATATAAATTTTATTATTTTTTTTAAAATTATAGCATTTAAATTTAAACATCACTGTAGAAAGCAAAGATATATATATATATATATATATAACACAATTAAGTTGAATACTAAATCCAAAGTTGAAATATTTGTGTAGGCGATTTGATCAGCAAACTCCACAAAGTTACCTATCTCATTTTACCGAACTTAAAATTAACGTAAGAACAAAATGAAGAACATACAAGAAGTATGATAAGCAACTTAATATTATTATTTTTCTAACATATTTATTATTATTTTTAAAGTTTTTACTATTATTTCATTTGTTTATTATTGTATTAAAACTTTATATATATGATAATTTTTGGGGCATAAAAGAACTAATATTTATATTTCAAAAAAAAAAAATTTAAATGACCCGACGACCCGACCCGACCCGAACTCGATCGGGTTCCACTTTCCCACGACCGACCTGCGACCCGACTTTCCCTTGACCCGACTCGATCGGGTCTAACGAAATTTTAAAAAACCCGACCCGACCCGACCCGTGAGCACCCCTAAGACTAGATGAAGTTCAGGTCTTGATTTTGACTCGACAAAATCAAATACATATCAAGGATGATCCTTGGTCGACGCAACCTGAGCATTGATGATGATCAGACCTGGGAAGGTCCTTGGTCGACCCGACCTGAGTGTTGATGTTGATTGGACCTGTTAAGAGGACTATCATGTTTAAAGAAAACAAATAAACGTTAGGGACGATCCTCAGTCAACCAGATGAGGGCTATGACAATCTCTAATCGACTAATCCTGCTAATGGTCGGGGGAGTCTTCAATTTCATCCGGAATAAATGAAGGTCCGTTGGCATCTGATAATTCCTTCCGCCAGAGCAGTAGTCGATTTCTCCAAATCCTTCGTCCTCTTCAAATTTGCCTCTACATATTCTAAAGAAATAGGGCACACTCTAGAGTCTACAATGAAAATAGAAATTGTTAGTCAAAGGTTGAAGAAATTATTAATGCATCTAGATAGCAGTTTACCTCGTAAATCCAAGCCACTGCCATTTTCACCGCCTCCATCGGCCCCAGAGTCATCAGTCGATATTCATCCTCCTCCAATAATAATCATTCTGCAAACTTGGACAAGCTAGATGGATCTGACATCACAGTCGCTGATAAGTGCGATTTATACCCACTTATTCATGCATTCTTAGCTTACTATTTTGTTAGATTCTGTATCATTTGATGTATTTTGTAGTTTCTTTTATGTTTTATTTGTAGGAAGCATTATGACATGGATCTTGGAGCAATTGTACATGTTTCGGGACCTTACGGACGCATCGGAAGCACGCGAGAAGAGCGAAAAACGCAGAACACAACATTCTGAAAAAATACTTGGCGTCACGATGCCCACTTCCTAACGTCGCGACGCGCCCATAAAATTTTTCCATAGTAATTCCAGCAAGTTGGATGTCGCGGCACCACTTTTCGACACCGAGGCACTGCGCAGACTCCCAAAGATATCAATTTTTAGGGTTTTACATGTACAATGACTCAAAGACTTTATTATAAATGCACAAGCTCGTCCAAACCCTAGAGAGAGGCTAATACACAACACAAGACACAAAACACATATTTTTAGAGAGATCCATGGAGGAGGATTGAAGAGCGACAAGAGGAGACAAATGCGGTGATGTCCGAAGAGGAAGAGATTCAATTCAGGTTTAATCATCTAGTTTTTTTTCTTTAAACTCTAATGATGTCCATTATGTTCATGACTCTATTGTCATTGTTTTTATCTTTAGTCATGAACTAACTCCATAATTCTATAGGATGATGTAACTAATGCGTGAACCTATGTATTGTTTGTCAATTTAATTGCTATGAAGTTTTATTCAGTTTATTTAAATTCTCTTGCGTTTAATGCTTCTTGTTTGTTGGCCACAACTTTGATGATTATATGTTTAGAATCTATCTCTCGGGAGAGAGGGATTTTGAATAAGATCTAAAGAATATAACCTAGGAGTTTTATAGAATTCAGGAGAATCTATAGTTTCTTTAGAGTCGTTAGCACAGAATCACAGAACGTAATGAATTGTTGATTACTAGATTTTTATAGGGATACCGAAGTCTATAATTAATAATCTTTCACTATTGCTCTGGAGAGGGAGTGAATACTTTAAGATTTTTGACTTATAAACAATGTAACTAAATAAGGATTGATTGGCATAACAAATACATATGGGATAGGTAGGTGAAATCAAACTCTAAAATCTCTTTCGTATTGGTTTCTCATACTTAAATATTTTCATATCTTATTTAATATTAGTTTAATCTTAATTAATTATTTTCTAAATAAAATTAGGTTTACTAATTATAGTTTTTGGTGTGAGTTGAACACAATCCCTATGGGTTCGACACTCTTCACTCATCTTTACTAAAACTTGACACCGTACATTTGCGGTACGATATAAAATATCACAACAGTCGCACTCCGCAGAATCTTGATAACCACGTTCTCCAGGTCTTCTTCTAGGTCAATCAATGACTTCTTCTTTCTTGAAGACTGACCCGCCCCAGTCGACACTTTTCAGGCGACCTCCGTAGAAGGTTTGACATGAGCTTTCTTCTTGGATCTTGGAGGTTTAGAAACCATCTCAATTTCCTTCCCCTTGGCCTTCTTGCTTTTCCTCTTGGAGAGCATTTCCTCCATCGATGAAGCTTGAAGCGATTTGCCATAATCTCTGTTGCGCACAAACCGAAAAAAAGAATGGCTCTTGTGCACGAGTTGACACGCCTAGGTATTCTGAATAACGGCCAAAATATATTTAGTAAGGGCCAAGGGGATACTTTTAGAATCGAACACATCCCTTTACAACGGTGTCAACCTCAACCTTTTCTCATCCAATATGACTCTCCAATTCCTCTCTACAGCGGGTATACTCAATAAATAATTGGTGTTTGCAACGACACCTGAAGTCACGTCAAAAGTACGATTTCGAGTCGAACCTGCCATAAAAAAGAAGGGAATGAATATCAACCAACCGACATAACAAAAAGCAATGTCATACATAAAATTCCACACTCACTCGTGATACTCCAATATTCGGGGATACGACCAGCCCCAGTCGACCCAAATACACTTTTTCCTCTAACAAAACATAGAACTTATGCCAACCTCCTCGATCATTATGGTTAGACCAGATATCAGATGCTCCCTCTTTTATCGAAGAAACAAGTGGTATTTCCCCTTCTCGACCACATGCTCCCTCAAGTAGTAAGTATAAATGAGATATTTTACCCCGAACCTGATCCTCAATTCGTATGTCATGCATTCAATCGACAGTAGCACTCTTCATATATTGGGCATCAGTTACGACAGAGCAATCTCATAATGATCCAATACCTGCCACACCAACCAAGGTAATGGAAACCTAAGTCCATCAGCAGACAGACGTTCATAAAACCCAAACCATCTAGGAACTTTGAAATCAATCCTCTCACTCGACGATGCTAACCTCACCTCAACTGACTGTGGGAACCTATATTTTAATTTCATATCCCTCATGGATCTTTCGGTCACTCAACTCACTAGATTATTTATTAGTATGTTTGTCGGCTCACTAGTATTTGAAATCTCACTCGACTCCCAATCCGCCAGCACCATTCTTAATGGAGGAATGTCCTTGAGGATACCTAAAAGAGGTTCTACAGTCAAAAAAACTCGGGTATCATGACCACCCCCACTCGACTCTCCAATATCAGACTCACTCACAAATCTTAGAACGGGCGAGGTGATCTGTAAGGGTGAAACTGCATACATCTCCATCGGAGTGTCACTGGAACTCGAAGAACTCTTGATCGACATAAGGTCTCAGACTAGAAACATTTAACCTTCTTAAATTCTATACCCCAGAAGATCAAACTACCCACAAACACAATCTAAACAATCCTCTGAGTATCTTGAAGATTAAATAGCCTATTTAACTAAAAACAAGATAAATCTACGCTAAGAATAATTGAAGATGCTGAAGAACACGGAGAATGTATGTGAGGTACCTTGGAAATTAGAAGAGCTCTTCCAACTTGCGAAACGAGAGAGATTGTGTGAATGAAGCAAATGAGCCTCCAAGGCTCTCTTATACCTTCCTCGATTTGGTGCCTCAAATTCCCACCTAAAGATGCCTCGAAGCTCCCGTTAGGGCTACCTATATTAATTGAAGGTCCAAAGCTTTCTAAGGCCCATTTTGTCTCCATTAAAGTACAATCAACAAAGAGAGTAAAACATGAGTGTCGACTGAAAGAACCATATTTACTCGGGATTGGATGACAATGAATGATCAATATCCTCCAAGCAACAGATAAAAGACACCCCTCTCTCTATTGGAATCGCTTTCCATACCACTTATCCAGACGACAGAGAAACAACATATCATCTATTTACAAAGACATGCTGTTATCTTACTCGGCGTGAGATATTACTCAAATCCGGAGAGCCATCAAATTTCCTCATACGACACTGTTCTAGAACATGTATTGATGTCTTTATACCTACTAGTAACCATATTTTTGATACAAGCTATTGGTCCATGCGACGCGATAATAAGGGGTCAAACTATTTAATCAACCGATAAGACAACATGTATTTCATTTGACAATGAGTATTTCTTAAACAACTTAGCATAAAAGAACATGTCATATTCGACACGACGAGATGAGACAGTTGAATTTGAATTCACAAATAGTCCACTTGATGCAGCTTATAGCTTATTGAATGAAGTCCATCTTTTGCTCCAAATAATTTTGTTTCACCGACATATATTGAGTGATCAACATGTAGTTCATTCAACAGAACTCTCATACGACAGGTATATGAATTCTCCCATTAACTACTAACCATGTTGGCGATTTCAGCCATGCAGCGGTTATGAAATATTATAATGTTTTTGATATTTTGAGATGATTTATTTTGAATTTTTATAGATTGGGGGAAAAAATCCAATCTCAGAGACTTTTGAAATTGATGAATTATGGAATTGACGGATACAGCAGACATGTGCACATGTAGTTTCAGGACTAGGATGACGGTACTGCATGACTCCCATAGATCTTAGTTCCAGGGCCAGAATGATAACATTGATTAGCACTCATGTATCTAGTTCAGTGACTTGGTGGACGACGATACGTAATTCCCAATGCACTAGTTAGGCATGTGGGGGGACGACGATACGTAACGGCCCCATATGTCAGTTATTTTCCAGATGAGATTTTCAGAAATAACAGTTTTATGAAAGAGTTTTAGAAAGAATTAGTTTTACGAGAGATCTCAGAGTTTTACAGAAAGAAAGAAGTTTCCAGAACAGTTTTGTAGAAAGAGATTTGTTTTCAGATAAAAAGAGTTTTCGAAAAAGATTAGTTTTCTTGTAAAATAAGAAGATTTCGGTTTCAGGAAAGAAATTTTTCCTAAAGCATTTTAGTTCTCGTTTTAAACTATCAACTCACTAGGTCGTTCAAACGATCTAACCCCCTCACTCTCTAGTGTTTTCTGTTTTGCAGGTTTACTCAGAGGACGAGCTCTAGAGGATGGATACTGATGGCAGTCACTAGGGTTATTGGGTTCATTTGGCAGTCAAGTTCGAGGTATAGAGGTGGCCATCGGTCTGGTTCGGTTCCGAACTGAACCGAACCGAAATGTTCCAGTTCAGTTCCGGTTTCATTCGTTTTTTTTAATTTTAATAATGATTTTTTAAAACAAATTAAAACGATTCCACCGTAAAACCGCTGGAATCGGACGGTTCCAACGGTTACCATCCGGTTCCAACGGTTCTTTTCGGTTCGATCAGGGGTGAACCCTAACCGAACCGAAAATTTTCGGTTCCTATTCCGGAACAGAAATCAGTTGGAACCGGAACCGTAACCACCTCTACCGAGGTATATGGATCAGTGAATGTCAATGTTGTAATAGTTAAAGTACAAGTCAAGTTTAAGTTACATGAGAGTCTTTACTTTGGTTGTCAGAGTCAAAGTTACCAGAATTTAGCATAATAAGTTCAGAGATATAAAAGACAAAGTTTACTTAATGAAATTAAGTTGGGCAAGTCGCCTTTAAATGTAAGTGTGTGATTCATGTTCATCAAATAATTAGAAAAACAGTAGTGTTAAAATAATATGTCAGTTAGTTAGAGGCTAAGGGTGATATGGTGACATATCTCCTATCGGTAGTCTCTCCGAGAAGAGGATGTTACAAATATAAAATCACATATCGCGAATCCCTCAAAACTGTTCGGATCGAAAGTCGTATTCATACCGAAATCTTTTGAAGAATACCCCTTTTTTATTAAAAAAATTAAAAACATAAAAATAGAAAATACATTCACTCTATATGCAAAGACAATTCACAAATAAATCAAAAGTTTCATCGATAAATTAACAATTTAAATACTATAAACAAATAAAAATATTACAAACATATTAATATATATATATATATATATGTTTTTTTTTAGTTTATGTCCGGCCCGGCCCGGGCCCGGGCCAAAAATACCTGAGCCGAGCTTTTGAATATAAGACTCGGCCCGGATTTTTTTTACTCTGGGTCGGGCCAAATCCGAGACGGGCCGGACCGGACCCGGACTTTTCTGCCACAGCCCGAAAACAAAAGCCTGGTGGCCAATGGGTTCACTAGAAAGAAGAGCGTAGGGTTGGAAGTCAAAGAGAGGGAGCATGAGAGAGGGAAAGAAAAACAGAGGAATTGAAGAACAAAAGGCGACACTGATGGAAGAAAGAAAGAGTGGAAATGAAGGGAAAAGAGCACAGCAAAGGACAAGAATAAAACGAAAAAAGTGGAAAAAGAAAGAGAAAAGAAAGGAAGAGGTAAAGAATGAATGAAAAAGGTGGAAGGAAAAAGGAAATAATGAGAGAAAGCAAGAAATTTCTTGCCGCCGACCATAAGGACTGTGGTATGCTCGGCGGCAGTGCTAAGCCAAAAAGCATCAGGATTTTTTTTTTTTTTTTTTTATTTTTTTATTTTTTTTGAGTTGAGAGAAAAAGCTTCGGGTAGAATTTTGTCTTTTTCCTAGACACAGTACACTTGTTTTGCCATTAACAATTCATCATATCTCTGTCTGAAAGCAAAACGATTCAACCCCTCAAGGTTCTTCGTCTTCCATTTCTCAACTTTACTCTTTTTGTTCTGTTCTGATTCTGTTTCGGTTTAATTATTATTATTATTATTATTTTCATATGTAGCGGAGCTTCGTGGGTGTTAATATGAGCAGCCAGCAGGTAACTTCCCCAATCAAAAGCCCAAATTCGGATAAGTTACGGCTCTTCTTCAACCGCTGCTCAGAAACCAAATTCAAAGCCCACCCAGGTAATTTACATGAGCTAAATACATTTTTTCCGAAATATTCGAAATCCTACCGTCAAACCATCCAATTCGAGCTTAAACGGAGCAGTAAAACCTCTGACGTCCCATATTCTTACAAGAAATACACCCCTGAACTCAAACTCAGGACCCGTCAACCAAATCCTAGGCCCTTTACCGGGCATGAGCTACATAAATGCCCATCGTAAAATAAGCTTCTGACTGTCTCATGTTTTACAAGAAATACACCGTTGAACTCAAACTCAGGACCAGTCAATTAAATTCTAGGCCCTTTACCGGACATGAGCTACATAATTGCCCATTGTAAAACAGGCTTTTTATTATTGCTTGTTCATATACATCTACAATATTTTTATCTTTCATGTATTACGCTTACTTTAGGCAGCAATTATAACTTTGTTTTAGTTAATGGGTATATATATATATATAAATGTTGGCTGAGGGAAAGGTGATGTTTATGATTTTTAGAAATTTCTCAGGCAACTCATTGTGGTAAGTGTTCGTTTGGTATGTCTTTTAGTAAAATTAAAGAGTTTTTTTTTTTTTTTAATTTCAAAAGCTCTCTTTAAAATTTTGGGTGGTGTTTGGTTGTATTTTGAGTAGGGTTTTAGGAATTAAAATAGCTATTTTGTCTTTATTAGCAAAAACTTAAAATTTGGGCATTTGGAAGTAGAAGTTGAAAAACTTTTATAAAGAGTTAATTTGTCTAGAATATCTTTATTTTTATTTCATTACATTATTTCATTTCTTTCATAACACAACTTAAAAAATTTGTCCGTTAATGTAATTTTACAATTTCTAAAAAAAGCTATCATTAACAACCAAGCACCTAATTTTTAGGGTGAGCAAATAGCCGGGCTTTGAAAAACTCTTCTCCAATTCAAGTATTGTTTATTGATGTTTTCAAAATTTTAGAAAAACTCAGTTTCTTAAAATTTGAATTGATGTTCTTATTGTGTTTTACTAAGTCTGAACTTAAATAAATAAGCTTAAAATTATGGAGGGTTTTTTAAAGTTCGGCCCATTTGCTCACCCTACTATTTTTTTTTTCAAAAACTCTACTTATAAAAGCTCTACTTGAAAAAACTCGAAAAGCTATACCAAACGGAGCCTAAGTGTGAGTAGTTGGTGAGTGAGCATAAGATGACAAGTAAATGCTGGTGTTTTAGTTAACATTTTAGTAGTTGTGCTTTCAAAATTAAGTAGAACCACCTCAGTTCCAAATCCAAACATAGTTTGAAGGAGCGCGTCATATATTTGTATTTTGACTTCTTACTAATTGTCCTGACATCTTTAATTTATTGCATTTCAATAGAGAGACATTTCGTCATTTGGTATATTTAGTAGAATAGTTTATGAAGAATCTTCTCTGAGAAGGTTGGGAAGAAGGTTTTTTATGTCCATATTTGTTTGCTTTGAGAATTTACTGCATTCTTTGTATTGAACTTGTGATGAAAAATGTTTTATGTTTGCCTATGTGTCTATGACAAGCTCAATATGGATCTCAGGTTGTCTACTCTAAATGTGTTACTTGGCTGCCTCACTAACACCTTTCCTAATTTTATTCAAGGTTCTGTCTTTAACATTTGTAATTAACTCTGACTTATTTTCACTTGTTTCATTGTAGGTAAACAATTCATCTCCAAATGGAGCAAGAACTTCCAATTTGCTTCAGGCTAGAGAGTTGAGCAGTAATTGCTTCAGGTTAGAGACAACGAGGGTCTTCTACCAGACCTGGTAGAAGACACCGGATATCTTACTCACTTGTCAAAGAACTGATCGAGATACTAATAAATAATGGGTTGAGGTATCTTCTACATTTTTTTTTAAATTTGTTTTTGTATATTTTTTTCCTAGATATGATTGTGTGCCCTTTTTGTGTAACTGTAATACCACATGACAAGAACTCTTCTTGTGGTACATCAAGTTACCAAAGTTTTTCAGTCAGTTAACTTTGTTTTGCATACACTAATTCCTTGAAAGGAGATCATTCCTGTTACTATCTTATCTTTCATTTCATATGATGACTACCCCAATACTCAGTGGCGGAGCCACATTCATGGCAGACTGCCCACATTCGTGGCAGTGGGGGCAGTCGCCCTCGTTTAATCCGAAATTTTATTAAAATGTCTAATATAAATTAATAAAAAATCTGATTTATTAATGAAGATAATTTTGATTTGCCCCCGTCTCATTTTTTGTGAAAATCAAATTTTACCCCCACTGAATCAAAGTTTTGGCTTTGCTACTACACTACTAATTAATAGTTACTTGTTTCATGCTTATGATTATAACTTAATAATTAAGCTATCGATAAAGAGATGGATTATAAGAATATAAAATGCATAAAAATCAGATTGAGCAGGCAGACTCTCTTGATCTTGAAGCACACTTAAGATGCTGTGTAATTGTTCTTTACAGGGACATACATACTCTTTGTGGAGTTGTGTTCGCCTAGGTCTTTTTAATTTTATATTATTTTTCTTCTATTTTGTTTTCTTTAATTTCAACTTGGATTGTTTTAACCAATATTTTTTGGTCATATGTGGTGAATTTACAACATGTATATCATACTTAGCTTGAACTACTTGTTTTGGCCAATTATGACCAGTGGGTCTAGATCATAACATTTTCTGTGTAGTTTCCATTTTTACTTTCTACTGTCAATTTTATAACTTTTGTTATAAATCTCTAGTTTGCAATCTCTTCAACTGTATGACAGTCTTCTAAAACGCGTTAGGCACTAGTCAGACGGCGACCCAGCGCATAGCGCCTAGGGCGCCTAGGCGGGGCCTAGGCAATTAGTCGGCAAACAGTTAAAACCTAATATTTTCCAACACCATAAATAATCCAAATCATATAAATTCAATCAAAATGTAATAAAATATAAAATCAAATTCAATCAACCATATGAAACATCCTTTAACTAAGTTCATGTTCATCATCCTTTAACAAAGTTAAATATAACTAAATATCTAATTCTTCTTCATCTACTTCAAACCCATTATTCTTAGGTTCTTCATCAGAATTAAAATCTTCTTCATCAAGTTCTCTGTATTCAGTTTTTCTAGCGTTTTTTCGAGGTTGTAACATTTCATCTGCCCTAGATGCTTCTCCAACCATCCTCCAAGTAATCCCCGAACAAATCTTCTTCATCAAGTTCTATGTATTCAGTTTTTCTAGTGTTTTTTCGAGGTTGTAACATTTCATCTGCCCTAGATGCTTCTCCAACCATCCTCCAAGTAATCCCCGAACCAGGTTCTACTTCTTCATCATCACCAGATTCACCACCCTCAACAATCCATCATTGTGCATTAGTAGCATCTTTTGCTTGTAATACATCCAATTTCATATCCTTCTCCCTTTTGTGCTTGTTCTTCAACTTGGCATTAAAGGAAACAAATACAAGATTGTTTAATCGATTCACATCTAGTCTATTCCTTTTCCTCGTGTGAATCTACATAAATAATTTACATAAATCAATTAATATTAATAATTACAAAATAAAATAATCAAATATTTAACTAATGTTATATATTCCCCCCTCAAAAGTGCTCCAATTTCGTTCGCACCTGAATGAACTAGTGGTTAGTAAAAGTATCATTTTTGCCATTTTTAGCAAGTTAGGTGTATGATGTCCATATGTACGCCACCATGAAACTGCAAATTAAGATAAATAGTTTGAATGAAATATAATAAATCTTATATATTTTACAAAATAATTCAAAAGAATACTTTGTTTTTACCTGAATTAAAAACATCAATTGATACCCGACGTGCTTTGGCCGCCACTTTTCTACCAAAAGCTTCATCTTTTGTCTTATACGAAGACAACCCCTCATTTATCACCTTACTTTGCATGTCAATTTCACTGGGAAAGAAAGCCTCCACAACCGTAAATACCCCATCCATTACACTCACATCGTAATATCGTATTCAATGCTTGTATCCTTATAATAGTAGTAAGGATTTAATAGATAAGCGACACAATGCAATGGAATATCAAGCCGCCCTTCAATTTTACTATCAATAATCTCCAAGATTGGCCGATAATTACTCTCAGTATTGTTCAATGCCTCATTTATCTCTTCTTTTGCATTCTTCAGCTCTCCATATACAAAGCCCATGGATGACTTTCTATCCCCATCAACTAGTCGAAGCACCCTCATCAAAGGTGCAAACACCTTCAAACATTGAGTCACACCATTCCAAAAAGAAACACTCATCACCGTGGCAAATGCCGCTTTCCCTTTAGCGTGCTTCGACCATGTGCACTCATCCCATTCTGTACTAGCAAACATGGTTCGCGGACTTTCTTTTTTGTCAATCAAACTTTGTAAAGTTAAGAAAGCAGAGGCAAACCTAGTTTCTCCCGGTCTCACTATGTCCCTCTGTTTTGTAAATGACCTCATTATGGATAAAGTCTTGTGATGGGCATACACAAAAATGGTGAAAGCCTTGGCACTATCAATGGTTTTTTTTGTACCTCGGCAATTTCTCAATACTTTCAAGCATGAGATTTATGGTGTGAGTAGCACAGGAACTCCAAAAAATATTTGGCATCTTCGCCTTCAACAACTTTGTTGCGGCCATATTGTTTGAGGCATTGTCCGTTACCACTTGAACCACATTTTCCACCCCCACTTGTTCAATACCCGTCATAACATACTCGTAAATGTGCTTAGCAGTATGTGCCACATCGGAACTTTCCTTGGAAGAAAGGAAACTGGTACCTATTGTGCAATTAACACACAAATTCATTATACTTCTCCTTTTCCTATCACTCTAAGCATCTGTCATGATCGAACACTCGTTCTCCTTCCACTCCTTATCATGTTATTGTAGAAAAACTTTAACGCTTTCAACATCCTCTTTCAATAATGGCTCCTTCAATTCATATTGGCTAAGACCTCTGAAACCCGGTCCAAATTGACCAACTGCCTCCATTATCGCTATCCAGCTATCATTGTCAATGACATTGAAAGAAATAGCAGATTCATAAACCCACTTAGCAACAAATCGCTTCACATTATGTTTTTTTTCTTTAAACAGTGCTTCATTAATATTTTGTTGCCGCATTGTTTTACCATCACTAACTGAAGAATCATGAGGGCTTACCACTGTCCATCTTTCCCAAGGGCCGTGATGCCGAGGGGGTCTTGAATCTAACCCGTCTTCTATTTCACGAATTTCATCTTCTTCATCGCTCCCAATATTAACTCATTGTCTTATCTCACTCACATGTTTTTTTTTTTTTTATTTCTTACCTCTAAAATGGCTTGTCTACACTTCTCCTGATCCTCTTTACTGGAATTTGGACATTTTGCAACATTCCCCGATATATGCCCAATATGTTCTTTCATTCTGTAAACTCCTCCGGAAAACGTTTTTCCACATAACTTGCATTTAACTTTATCCAAGTTATTCGAATCTACTAAAGCTCCATACTCCCTTCCAACATCATTTGAGTTCCATTTAAGAACAGGACTACACTCCGAATTAGAGGCTGCGGAAGAAGAAGCCATGTCCTACTAAGAATTAATCAATTCATTTAATTAGTAATATGGCCAAGTAACAATTAATTATTTAATATCACCATAAATCGTAAAATTTATATACTTTTATCTTTTCTTTATAATTTATTAACTAATTTTATTAGTAATTACTAATTACTACTAACTGCTAAATACTAATAGCTAATTAGTTATTAATTAATATGCTCAAGTAACAATTAATTATTTAATATCACCAATTTACCATTAACCCTAAAATCTATTTATTTTTATCTTTTCTTTATAATTTTAATTTATCAACTAATTTAATTAGTAATTACTACTACTAAATACTAATAGCTAATTAGTTATTAACTAAAAAAAACACTCAATTTATATTTAGGGTAATAGGATTTAGGTCAAATTAATAAAATTAACAAAATAGGGAAATTAGTTAATTAGTTATAGTTATAACAAAAGCCATAATAGAATGAACCATTTTATTTTTGTTGGAATAAAAAAAAAAAAACCCTTACCGTGTTTGTGACTGCGTGAAGAGAAGAGAGAGAGAGCAGAGAATTGACTGTTGAGAAAACAAAATTTTCGAAGATAGAGAGAAGAAATAGGCGAGAGATATTTTTTTATATAAACCCACCCCCAAAACGGCGTTTTGGTCCCAAAAAAAAAAAAACAGCGCTGATACACGGTCGATTAGCGGCCGTGTAAATCGCCGCGGCTGAGTGGCGAAAAGCGAAAACGTGCAGCCTAGGCGGCGCGTATTCGGACACTGCCGTACGACCAATACTTCTTGGCAAGCTAAGTGGATTCATTCACCGATTCACCATCTCTTCAACTAGTCATCTTGCCAACCACTCAGGCTTCTACTGCTGAGATCCCGTAATCAAGTGCTCACGGGTCTAGCTGAGATCAATCCATTCAGAATACCGGACGAGAGCACATCTCGCACTTATCGTTTCTAAGATTTCTCCCTACAGCAAACAATGTCATCAACCTCGTAAACACGTAGGTTTACGTGTGTGTTAGTGCATGCAGCCCCATGCACTAACACACACGTAAATTAGCCCCCTTCACATGAAGACACCAATGCTCAGCCCACAAATAGGTACCCCTCACGTTAAAACAAAAAAAATCAGCCCCATACACGCCCTCAACTTGCACCCTACTTCCACGCAAACAGCCTTTGAAACCGCACCCCACTTCCATGCAAATAAGCCTCTTCAGTCAGCCAAACCCTCACGTAACAGCTGCCTCATGCACATGAAACTGCACCAAATCACACAAGCCATGCGCACGTGAACTGCACTTTGCCTTCCCAACAAACTCACTGAAAACAACTCAACAACTGACTGAAAACAGTCCACCAAAACCGTCCCCGAACAACGAAGAAAATAGAGGAAAAACGAAGCGAAAACAGCGAGCGAAAACAGTCCACAATAGGGGACTATCGTGGAAGTATTATGGATTATCGTGGACTACCGTGGACTACCGTGGACTATCGTGAAGTGTTGTGGACTACCGTGGACTATCGTGAAGTGTTGTGGACTACCGTGGATTATCGTGGACTATGCGGACTAGGTGGATTATGTGGACTACCGTGGACTATCGTGGACTACCGTGGATTATCGTGGACTATGTGGACTATCGTGGATTATGTGGACTACCGTGGATTATGTGGACTACCGTGGAGTATTGGGGACTACCGTGGATTATAATGGACTATCGTGGACTAGTGTGGACTATTGTGGACTACCGCGACACCCTAGGTACGGGGTTTAGCACGCCAGGAATGGCACATCATCAAATTCAATTCAGAGCAACAGGCAAACCATGTGACAGTTGGCGAGCCAGGTAAGTGAAAATGCATTGCACGTACTTTGATAGGATTGTCATTGTCACACACTGCACAAGTCCCATCAAAGTGGGGGAGACTGTAGGCACTTCATTTTTGCATGTATGTATTGATGATGAGCCTCGTACGGAGGCACTACCTTTTAAGTCGCGGAAGTCGCGGGAAACGGACGTCGGAAGGGAAGAGTCAAGTCAAGAATTGATATCTCGTCGGTTTTAGTTCACTCGCTTAACCTCGGATTTGCTCGTTGAGCCTCTGTTTCAAAATTTATCCCTGGCCCGAACCTTAAACCTACCCACATGCCCCACGTCACTACACAAATTCAACAAAACCATTAAATAAACCTTCCCTCACGTGAACACACAAATTCAAACACAAAACAACAACTTAATTAAATAACCCACATGCACAAAACCACCTCACAAACAATATTCAACAAAGTAACAAACCAAAACACTAAAAGCCAAACAAAACACATCACATCCATTAAATAAACCTAGCAGCCCACGTCTCACTTTCAATAAACAAAGCCAAAAACACAAACTGCCATCAACCAAAAAATAATAAACAAATGCCACCCACACGCCACTACCCACAAATTCAACAAAACCTATTTAATAACCATTCACCTCACGTCCCCACTCACATGCCATACACCTTCCTTTTCAACAAAAAAAAACAAAACAAAACCTAGCCACCTCTCACCCATTTTCAAAACAAAACCCCACACATTCAATATTTGCCTACCCAATAAATTATCCACGACACCCCACCAAATAACAAACAATAATAACTCCTCACTCTCCACCTCAACCCCCTCTCCATTATAAAAAGAGAAACAAACCACAACCTTGCTCCCTTGGTTTTGGCTAGTACACGTGAAACCCCACTCCCACGCCCTTCTCTCTCTTATTATCCAAAACAAACATAACAGCCCTCTATTCTCTGAACCTTCTTCTCCAAACTCACGGCCGAAAACAATAAACTTCACAGCCCCCATGTAGCCAATTCACGACAACAGCCCCTTCTTCCTTCTCATAACAAATAATAAATAAACCCTAACAAACCCTTCTCGGCTCCACTCACAAACACTTACGTTGAAACCCCCATACACCACACGCACATAGCCCACTCAACGCTCACAAATTTTCACGCATTTACACTAGCCACAGACCAAATAACCTACAAAGCCACAAACTTTACACGCCACCTGCCCCTCCACCGAACTGCACACATAAGCCACGACACAAAGACATAACAAGCCACCTAGCAGACTTCACGCCACACACTGACACGCCACTTATGGCTCTTCACAATAACAAAAACCACCCACGTCCCCTAAGCTAACCAGCATGTGAACAACAAAACAGCCCTCACGTCTCTTAACCACACTCGGTAGCCAACCCACACGTTAAACATCCACGGCAACACGTGAACAAGAACAATAGAAAGGAGAACCCATTCACGTGATACACACTAAAGCCATGCAGCCCCATGCACTAACACACACGTAAATCAGCGCCCTTCACATGAAGACACCAATGCTCAGCCCACAAATAGGTACCCCTCACGTTAAAACATTGGGTTGTTCAGAACATTTGTTAGTTTCATGGCCATATCGCTGGTGGAGGTCACAATAAAGTCTCACATCGAGGTGTGGCGGTAGGGGGTTTGGTAGTGGTTTAGGCTTTAAGGGAATTATGAGTCCTTGCTTTTCCAGCTCTTTAAACACCTCTGAAAAAAATCTACCAAGCTTGGAGAATCGTCTGTCTCTAACAGGGGCAACCTCAGGGGAAGTGGGCTTGGTCTTTGAAGGTCAAGTTGAGGGCGTGTATGGTGCTGATTTTTTTTGTTTTAACGTGAGGGGTACCTATTTGTGGGCTGAGCATTGGTGTCTTCATGTGAAGGGCGTTGATTTACGTGTGTGTTAGTGCATGGGGCTGCATGGCTTTAGTGTGTATCACGTGAATGGGTTCTCCTTTGTAATGTTCTTGTTCACGTGTTGCCGTGGATGTTTAACGTGTGGGTTGGCTGCCGAGTGTGGTTAAGAGACGTGAAGGCTGTTTTGTTGTTCACATGCTGGTTAGCTTAGGGGACGTGGGTGGTTTTTGTTATTGTGAAGAGCCATAAGTGGCGTGTCAGTGTGTGGCGTGAAGTCTGCTAGGTGGCTTGTTATGTCTTTGTGTCGTGGCTTATGTGTGCAGTTCGGTGGTGGGGCAGGTGGCGTGTAAGGTTTGTGGCTTTGTAGGTTATTTGGTCTGTGGCTAGTGTAAATGCGTGAAAATTTGTGAGCGTTGAGTGGGCTATGTGCGTGTGGTGTATGGGGGTTTCAACGTAAGTGTTTGTGAGTGGAGCCGAGAAGGGTTTATTTGTTATGAGAAGGAAGAAGGGGCTGTTGTCGTGAATTGGCTACATGGGGGCTATGAAGTTTATTGTTTTCGGCCGTGAGTTTGGAGAAGAAGGTTCAGAGAATAGAGGGTTGTTATGTTTGTTTTGGATAATAAGAGAGAGAAGGGCGTGGGAGTGGGGTTTCACGTGTACTAGCCAAAACCAAGGGAGCAAGGTTGTGGTTTGTTTCTCTTTTTATAATGGAGAGGGGGTTGAGGTGGAGAGTGAGGAGTTATTATTGTTTGTTATTTGGTGGGGTGTCGTGGATAATTTATTGGGTAGGCAAATATTGAATGTGTGGGGTTTTGTTTTGAAAATGGGTGAGAGGTGGCTAGGTTTTGTTTTGTTTTTCTTTTTGTTGAAAGGGAAGGTGTGTGGCATGTGAGTGGGGATGTGAGGTGAAGGGTTATTAAATAGGTTTTGTTGAATTTGTGGGTAGTGGCGTGTGGGTGGCATTTGTTTATTATTTTTTGGTTGATGGCAGTTTGTGTTTTTGGCTTTGTTTATTGAAAGTGGGACGTGGGCTGCTAGGTTTATTTAATGGATGTGATGTGTTTTGTTCGGCTTTTAGTGTTTTGGTTTGTTACTTTGTTGAGTATTGTTTGTGAGGTGGTTTTGTGCATGTGGGTTATTTAATTAAGTTGTTGAATTTGTGTGTGTTCACGTGAGGGAAGGTTTATTTAATGGTTTTGTTGAATTTGTGTAGTGACGTGGGGCATGTGGGTAAGTTTAAGGTTCGGGCCAGGGATAAATTTTGAAACAGACAACGAGCAAATCCGAGGTTAAGCGAGTGAACTAAAACCGATGAGATTTCAATTCTTGACTCTTCCCTTCCGACGTCCGTTTCCCGCGACTTCCGCGACTTAAAAGGTAGTGCCTCCGTACGAGGCTCATCATTGGGACTTACATGCAAAAATGCAGTGCCTACAGTAAGAAAAACAGCGAATCAGTGAAAATAGCGAAAACAATGAACCAGTGAAAATGGTGAAAACAGTAGAAGCAGTGGACCAGTAAAAAAGCAGCAGAAACGATAACCCTTCCGACACCGTGAAACGCACTTCCAAGAAGCGACATAAAAGGTTAGACCTGAGGGCACCTCTTTTATTTATCTTCATTCGTCTTTTAGTTATTTATTAAATTTACTTCGCATGAGAGTCGTTAGTTGATTTGTGTTGTGGCCGTTGGGTGAATGGATATGTGTTCTTTCTTGTGGTATATCGGATGGAAACCCGGACTTAAATTCCGTAGCCGAATCCGAATGGACGGTATTGCGGTTTGCACTCGGGATACAATGCCACGTACCGCTTGAGAGATACACATATTTCATTCATCCAACATTGTATTCGAGCATGATTAGGTTGTTAGCATGTTATTTATCTTAAGCATGATTTAGTCGATAGAAGTTTCTTTCTTTATGCATGATTAGGTTGTTTTATATCATATTAGGGATTTAATTTATTTTTATGCTTAGATTCTTATTTATTTTCCGCATTAGATAATTGAGCATGCTTGTGTGATGATTGTATGTTATTGCGTGTTTGCCGTTATGACAATTTACTTTGAAGTATGCGAACTTAGATATAGGTTTCATTATTATTATTATGCATGCGAATTTAGATGTAGGTTACCTTTGAGCATACATGTTGAGTAGATTCGGTTAGTTTATTGCACAAATCATATCATTACAAGTGACATAAGTAAGGGACCATTCCGAACCCAACGGTTTGAGGTCTTCCCTTGCGAGGGGTGAGTGCGGCCTTAAATCTTTATCCCGGTTCACACCGGGTGGCGACTCCTTTATTCTCCGGTTTAGTCCCCCGCGGGCTACTCCGTACTCCCGACCGGGCCACGAGCCTGGAACAGCGACGCCAATTTCTGTGTCCTACAGGAATAGTCAGTGTTCAATACTTTTCCACTCTTCTTTTTAAATTTGCTTACTGTCAGTATTCCGCCATTTTATGTGACGATTACATGAGACCACTGTACTACATCAAAATGTTTTATTTTGTTTTTCATCTTAAGTAATATTTGCTGAAACATTAATGAGATTTGAATTTTGAATTTTCTCTGGCTAGTGTTCAAAAACGCGCTGCCTAGGCGACGTGTTTTCGCTAATCGGCCCAGTTTCCGTGGTGATTACCACCTAATTGGTGGTGGTAATCGCGCGGCTGAGTGGTTGGCGTGAAATTGGCGCCTAGGCTTCAATTTTGCTGCCACTCGGCCGCATAGGTGCCGATACTCAGCTACGTATCGGCCCTATTTTTTTTTATCGCTCGCCGTTTTGGGGCCTTACAACCCCCCCCCCCCCCCCAACCCCAAAAAAAAGCTGTGTTTTGGGGGATTATAAAAAATTCGTCAGCTCCTTTTCTTCTTTCTGCACGTTTTTTGCTTAGCTCTCTCTCCTTCGAACTGCTTTTGCAATCGCTCACGGTAAGCTATTTTTTTTTTATTTGTCAACAAAAATAAATTGATTCATTCTTAATTGGACATGACTTTTGTTATAACTAATTAACTATAACTCTATTTTGTTAATTTGACCTAAAACCCTAAATATAATTACTCATTTTAATTTTCGTTTTGAGTGTTTTTTTATTGTTAATAGTTAAAAACTAATTAAATATTAGTAGTTACTTAATTAGTTAATAAATTTGATTAAAGTAAATAAATTTTAGGGTTTATGATGATAGTTAAATAATTAATTGTTACTTGGACATATTAATTAATAACTAATTAGTTATTACTATTTAGTAGTAATTACTAATTAATTGATTCATTCTTAGTATGACATGGCTTCTTCTTCCGCAGCCTCTAATTCCGAGTGTAGTCTCGTTCTTAAACAGGGCTCAAATGATGTTGGATGAGAGTATGAGGCTTTAGTGGATCCGAATAACTTGGATAAAGTTAAATGCAAGTTATGTTCAAAAACTTTTTCCAAAGGAGTTTACAGAAGGGGAATGTTGCAAAATGTCCAAAGTCCAGTAAAGAGGATTAGGTGAAGTGTAGACAAGCCATTTTAGAGGCAAGAAATAAAAAAAAAAATAAGAGAAACATGTGAGTGAGATAAGACAAATAGTTAATATTGGGGACGATGAAGAAGATGAAATTCGTGAAATAGAAGAAGGGTTAGATTCAAGACCCCTCGGCATCGCAGCCCTTTGGATAGATGAGTGATGGTAAAACAATGCGGCAACAAAATATTAATGAAGCACTTTCTAAAGAAAATACACATAATGTGAAGCGATTTCTTGCTAAGTGGATTATGAATCCGGTATTCCTCTTAATGCCATTGAAAATGATAGCTGGATAGCCATGATGGAGGCAGTTGGTCAATTTGGACCGGGTGTCAAAGGTCCAAACCAATATGAATTGAAGGAACCATTATTGAAAGAGGAAGTTGAAAGTGTTAAAGTTTTTCTACAACATGATAAGGAGTGGAAGAAGAACGCGTGTTCGATTATGACAGATGCTTGAAGTGATAGGAAAATGAGAAGTATAATGAATTTGTGTGTTAATTGCACAATAGGTACCACTTTCCTTTCTTCCAAGGAAAGTTCTGATGTGGCGCATACTGCTGAACACATTTTTGAGTATATTATGACAAATATTGAACAAGTTGGGGCGGAAAATGTGGTTCAAGTGGTAACTGACAATGCCTCAAACAACTTGACCGCGACAAAGTTGTTGAAGGCGAAGATGCCAAACATTTTTTGGAGTTCGTGTGCTACTCACACCATAAACCTCATGCTTGAAATTTTTGGGAAATTGCCGAGGTACAAAAAAATCATTGATAGTGCCAAGACTTTCACCATTTTTGTGTATGCCCATCACAAGATTTTGTCCATGATGAGGTCGTTTACAAACAGTGTTCTAAAACGCCCCGCCTAGGCGCGCCTAGGCGGCGCGTATAGGTTCGGCGGCCTATGGCCGCCCCGCCTAGCCCCAAATCGTTGAGGCCAGGCGCTCGTCGCAAATTCATTGGTCAACCGTCGTTGACCGTCCGGAATTCGAAATTAATTGCTTTTTCCCGCCGAATTTCACACCTCAATCCTAGCTATAACCTTAATTTTACAAAATTAACTCTCCAACTCATCAATTTGAAAAAAATCCCAATTTAGAATATAAACCCTAATTTCAAAAATCTAATATTTTTATATTTTTGTTAATTTATCATCAAATTGACCATTTATAAATATTAGTCATTACTCAAATAACATTTATCTATGATTGATTTCTCCAAATCATACCAAATCTTAAACCTAATTATAGAAATTCTCAATTTCCGATTAACCGTCTAGGCCCCGCCTAGGCCCCGACTAGACGCTCTAGGCGCTAGGCGTTGGGTCGCCGCCCGACTAGCGCCTAGCGCATTTTAGAACACTGTTTACAAAACAGAGGGACATAGTGCGACCGGGAGTAACTAGGTTTGCCTCAGCTTTCTTAACTATACAAAGTTTGATGGAGAAAAAAGAAAGTCTGCGAATCATGTTTGCTAGTACAAAATGGGATGAGTGCATATGGTCGAAGCAAGCTAAGGGAAAGCGGCATTTGCAATGAAAGTATTGGGAAAGCGGCATTTGCCATGAAAGTATTGGGAAATTACCGAGGTACAAAAAAACTATTGATTGTGCCAACACTTTCACCATTTTTGTATATGCCCATCACAAGACTTTATCCATGATGAGGTCATTTACAAAACAAATGCACATAGTGAGACAGGGAGTAACTAGGTTTGCCTCAGCTTTCTTAACTTTACAAAGTTTGATGGAGAAAAAAGAAAGTATGCGAACCATGTTTGCTAGTACATAATGGGATAGTGCATATGGTCGAAGCAAGCTAAAAGGAAAGCGGCATTTGCCACGATGATGAGTGTTTCTTTTTGGAATGGTGTGACTCAATGTTTGAAGGTATTTGCACCTTTGTTGCGGTGCTTCGACTAGGTGATGGGGATAGATGCCATACATGGGCTTTGTATATGGAGAGCTAAAGAATGCAAAAGAAGAGATAAATGAGGCATTGAACAATTATTGAGAATAATTATCAGCCAATCTTAGAGATTATTAATAGAAAAATTGAAGGTCGGCTTGATACTCCATAGCATTGCGTCGTTTATCTATCAAATCCTTACTACTATTATAAGGATACAAACATTGAATATGATGTGAATGTAATGGATGAGGTATTTACAGTTGTGGAGGCTTTCTTTCCCAATGACATTGATAGTGATATGCAAAGTAAGGTGATAAATAAGGAGTTGACTTCCTTTAATACAAAAGATGAAGCTTTTGGTAGAAAAGTGACGGCAAAAGCATGTCGGGTATCTATTGATGTTTTTAATCCAGGTAAAAACAAAGTATTTATTTGAATTATTTAGCATATTATATAAGATTTAGTATATTTAATTTAAAATATTTATATTAATTTGTAGTTTCATGGTGGCGTATATATGGACACTATACACCTAACTTGTTAAAAATGGCAAAAATGATACTTTCATTAACCACTAGTTCATCCAGGTGCGAACAAAATTGGAGCACTTTTGAGGGGGCAAATATTTAACTATTTTATTTTTTAATTATTAATAATAATTGATTTATTTAAATTATTTAGGTAGATTCACACGAAGAAAATGAATAGACTAGATGTCAATCGATTAAATAATCTTTTCTTTGTTTCCTTTAATGTCAAGTTCCAGAACAAGCACAAAAGGGAGAAAGATATGAAATTAGATGTATTACTCGCAAAAGATAGTAATAATGCACACAAATGGATTGTTGAGGGTGGTGAATCTGGTGATGATGAAGAAGTAGAGCCGGTTCGGGACTTACTTGGAGGATGGTTGAAGAAGCATCTAGGGCTGATGAAATGTTACAACCTCGGAAAAGCGTTAGGAATGCTGAATACAGAGAACTTGATGAATAATATTTTGTTTTTGATGAAGAACCTAAGGATAATGAGTTTGAACCGGGTGAAGAAGAATTAGAGGATGAGTAGAAAATATTAATTTTAACTTTGTTTTATTGTTTTTTTTTTTAGATTTTTGAGTTTGGCCTCTAATTTTGAACTTAATCAAAGGATGTTTGATGGATTGACCAGAGATTTTGATGTTTGATATGGTTGATTGAGTTTGGATTTTATATTTTATTACATTTTGATTGAATTTATATGATTTGGATTATTTATGATGTTGGAAAATATTAGGTTTTAACTGTTTGCAGACTAATTGCCTAGGCCTTGTCTAGGCCCTACGCTGGGTCGTCGCCCGACTAGCGCCTAGCGCGTTTTAGAACACAGTGTATGGCTATGTTTTTGTCAAAACTCTTTTGGTAGGAAATTCTTCTTTCATGACCAACTATAGCATTAAATTAGTCATGGTCTCAAGAGTTTAAAAATCATTGTATCTCTGACGTTATTCTATGATATAGTTATACTACATGCATTTGGCTAACCTGTTGGTAAAAAATTGCTGTGTCAAATTATGTCCTCCATCTATGATCTAGCAAGGTTTGTTGATCCTTGGTTTTATCTGGCTTCAGTAATCACAATTGCAAGATATTTTGTTGGCGAATCTCGTGTATGTTTATGTTTTTGAACTATGATAAGTAATGAACATTATCATGGATTTTTTAGATTTGAAGGAAACCATCATGCTAAATGATGTTTTGATAAATAGATGCATTTCATATATCTACATCTAATGTATTGAGGTGCCTCTATTAGATTTTTCATATGTCCTTTCTTCCCAATTCCTGAATGACAATATTTGATCTCTTGCCTGCAAATCTGGACATTTCCACGAGGAAATTGTTTACCAAGAAATCATATGACTGCTTCTTTTTGTACTTAAACCTTCTCTGTTGTTTTTCATGTATATGTCTTGAATTTAAAGTTGAATGTATACTTCCATGAGGAAATTGTTTGCCAAGAAATCATATTACTGCTTCTTTTGTACTTAAACCTCCTCCGTTGTTTTGCATGTATATGTCTTGAATTAAAGTTGAATGTTAAATTTAGATCGTATGAGACTTCCCGAGTACTAGTCTCAATCAGCTTACTTTAAGTTGGGCACGTAACTCTTATATAATGTGCATTTGTTATATCAACTATTGCTTAGTTCTGAAGAAAAATATCTTGCGGCTGTTTCAGGCTTTCAGCTACAAGCTACATGTGATGCTACATTGCTACTACTTTATTTTAGTATCTTTTCTGATTATCAATTCCAAAGATTGTTTAGCTTTGGTAAAGGAATACTGGCAGGAAAATATTAATAAAGTGAAGTACCTTCATGTGTTGGCTTATTAATTCTCTTAACAGGTTAAGCTTCGCCAAATTATCAAGAACGGGGCTGTTCAATCTTATGAAGGGCATATAGATTCTCATACTCAAATATAACTCGGGGTCGACCAATCCAACAGATTTGTTGTGTTCGGTCTGTACCCATTTCAATGCTCGTTATTTTTTAGTAGTCTCAGAAATTGGAGCTCTGACTATATACGTTCTAGGTGGAGAGGACTGAAAAGGTATGGACCTTATGGATTTGGAGTATGAAATCTGGTGAACTGCTCTTTGAAGACAAGTTTCCCGATTTAATCCCATCTACTGTGTGCTGGAAGAGAACTGTGGGTATACTCAGTCGGCCTCATTGCAAAGAAAAGCAAGGATAAAGCTGCATACACATTGAATCTTCCCCTGAGTTCATAGTGTGAGAAGTCTCGTGTTATGGGTCATCCTTATCCTTGTCTTTTTTCCGGAAGCTATTTGATCTGTTTTTCATATCCCTTCAGTATTTTAATCTTCAACTCCTTAACAGGATCTACCGGACTGCAGAACTAAGAGCAGAGCCACAAAGAGTTTGAATTAGGGCAGAGCCACGGTTGGGAGGCATTGGTCGGAACAAAGGAAGGGCTGTTCTGCATGAATTGGTGCTGATTCAGCCCGTCTTAAATCTTCATGAACAAAATATACCAGCAAAGTGTGTGTATAGTTCAGTTACCTTCAATATACGCAGGTTTCTTGTAATATGGGAGGCTGGGTTTATCAAGTTCAGTTTGGTGAAGCAATTAAAAAATATGGTGATCCATAAAATATTTTATGTTAAAAATAATAATTGCGATGTGTTTTTCCAATATTTTGAGTAAAATCTAAAAAAAAAATTTTTTTGATATTAATAGTGTCGGTATTTTGGCCCATCTTTTCGGTTCAGAATTTGGCTACTAATGTTCCTCATTTTATATGGTGTGATGCCTCCTCTCTGTGAGAAAATTTACAATACAACGGAGGTACCATATCATCCGTATAATAATAATCATATTTTTATTGGATAACGCATGTGTATTCCTCATTACCATTTTTTCAATTGGGTTATGATAATTGGTTCTGTCAATGTGTAAGTTTTGTAGAATGTTATGCTGCAACATTAATTTGCTATCGGTCGCAGGTTTGAACTTTAAAACTAATTTCTCTAAAAAAAATAAAAAAAATAAAAATAAAAATAAAAATCGAAATAAGATTTTGTATATCAATATTTTTTTTGAATTTTTTATATTGGACATAACCTTTTAAATTTCTCTAGCATTTCCATTGAATAAGACAAAGAAAGTGTAGTAACTAAAGGGATGGAGTGCTTAAACAGTGGCTCCTATAATGCAATTACTATCAACTGATAGAGCATGGATGCTGATGACTGATCACGTGACTTACTTTGCTTATTCTTGAGCAAAGCATACGATTCTCATCATTCAGGTTCAGAGCAATGAGCATGCAAATGCATGCCAATTGTTCTTAATATTGTCAAATCAACTAATGGGTTCTTTAATTTTCTTTTTATCCATGCACAAAACGATGATATTGGGTCACCGCAACTCTACTTTTTGTAAAGAAAATTTCTTTATTAAAGAAACACTTTTCTCAAAGGAGACAATCGGTTCTTTTCTCTTTCTCAGTGACTTGCCTCTCTCTGCCTGGCCCTGCTAGTCTTTTCACAACTGTGTGCTCATCTTATACAAGTATGTTTTTATATGCCTCTATGAGATTGAAAATCTATTCCTTTTAATATTCGGAAAATATACTATCTATATATTTATATTCTTATGGATAATGAAATTTAAGCGTATGAACTGTGAAGTTTCAAACTCATATTCTCAACACCACTGGGTTATAAACCCAAGTGGCGAGCTGAAAAAAGCATAGGGACATGTATATAAATACCTTATTTTTTATTAGGTTCCATTTTTTAAGGGTGTATAGTTATGATTAATATATAATCTTTCAGTTTTAAGCTATGTACATGGAGAGGTTTAGGTTTGGTGCATTTGTTTTGAGGAATTAATACAAAAGTTTTCTTATTAAAGTGAAATAAACAACTCACTCAAAATTAAAAAAAAAAAAAAATGATAAAAGCTAGACAGAATGATGCTTTGATTGCCAAAAGCAAGTCATCTTCCAGTCCTCCTAGACAAATTTTGACAAGGAAAATTTTGAGAGAGAAATAGAGACAAATTTTTTTTGTATTAACGTCTAAGGTAGTAAGGTGTCTATGTCTTGACTTAAACTTGCTTTTTGCAAAGTTATTATAGAATGATGAAAAAGTAATGGAATATATTCCTTTACAAATATCTTCTTACTATTAAATGCAAAATTGGAGAGAAAAATACCACCAATCGATGTCATGTCTATTTTAAGATACACTACCAAAAAACAAAAAAAAAACCTTATATTATCGATAGAAATTTCCGTCAGTAATATCACAAATTTCATCCATCAATATGTTGGTCTTTGATACCAAAAATTTTCTGATTACTCAGATATTAATCCCACACCTCAAAGATTTTAATGCAGAAAACAGATCTTGATTTAAGAACAAACAAAATACAAGATTCAAGGCAAAGAAGAACAAGATTTACGTGATTCGGCTATGCCTACATCCACAGGCAAATAAGATTAGATTGGGCTATTATTATATTTTCTAAAGGTTTACAGATGCAGAATAGGTTACAAGCTTTTTTATTAAGCCAAGAATTACATCTTAACTCCCTTTATACACTTAGAATCTCACGTGTCAACCTTGCCCACTCATCAGCCCATTTCCTTCAAGCTGAAGTCACGTGACTTGCTACAGAAGGCACCATTTCAGTCATAATAACCTGAGCCTCCCAACTGACTTATAACTGAATAAACTAATAGCCACCTTCAAGGGTCTATCAAGCAGCTACATAGCAGGCTCAATCCCAGAAAGACATGTCAGCATCAGATGCTTTAAACACCTTGATACACAAGAGATTAGTGATTGAATCACTTAAGCCTCCACAAATATCCACCTTGATTCAAACACTGATCTCATTTGCCAACTGCCTACAAATTAAACTGCAGTAATTCCCACCAAGGTCAGACATTTCCCGAACTTTAATGGTTTTGTTAATATATCAGCAGGTTGTCATTTTACAGAATCTTTTTGATTTTCAAATATCCATTTGCAATCTCAATCCTGTTATCTAATATGTGCTATCAAATGAAATTAACATGCAACAAATAATCAATAGTACACTAACATGCTAAATTAACATAAACCATAATATTTAGAAAAACCTGGAAAATGTAGAAGATGATGAAACTTAAAGTGCAAGTCGAGTTGCCTCTGTCCTTAAGAATTTATTAGCCCCGCCTCAGTGCTCTACGGATTATTTTGTGGCTAACGTTCTCCCAGGATTACTTGGATTCTTCTTGAAAATGGACATTCCTTTCATAAGAAATTAAACAAGGTCAAAATAGTGGGAACTCTCTTGACTATGAAAGACTCAAGACCTCCTAATATGCAAGACTTTTAGAGAATGTATATAGAAAAAATTCAGTAAATTGAAATGGGAACGTAATGCCTTATTTATAGACATGGAGGGTTACTATTGAAAATGTACCCTTATGTCTATTAAGGCAATTCCTAAGGGTTCTGCCCTTTACATTCAAAGGACATACTATTCCCTTTAAACCCAAGAGTTTAATCTCTTCACTTAAGGATTACATCCTTTCATTTCCTATATATAGACTCTTATAACCATATTTAGAAAATTTCCTACAATCCCCCACAATTTTCTAAATATTCATGCAAACACTAAGAGAGTTTCCGTGAAATAAAACTGCATCGAAATAGGTAGCTTTCGCCTTGAACCTTTCCTAGTGAATGACAATCGGATTTACTTGGCAAACTAGTGACCCATAGTCTTGAACTGTTCCGCCGTTAGTGTAAACCAAGACAATTGCCAACACACAATTTTACTTCGACCATTTCCCATTATACGGTTGTGTTCTTTTTGGCCATGAACATTGGTCCTGGATTCATCAAGCACTTTAGGGAATTCAGCATGTAAAAGTCCCATGGAAGCGGCCTCACTTCTTACTTGAAATAGGTGATCTACTATAAAGTGGTAATCTGCCTTAACCCACATTAGGACTATTCTCCTAATATAGTGACCATTAAAAGCCTTTAGCTTATCCTTGTTAGACAATTATGACCCATAGCGTCACTATTTGTAAAATACATTGTGGTTTTTTGTACAACTTAATTATGTAGCAATGAAATTGCATTTTATCATTTTGTAATTTGATTACTTGAATATATAAATGATAAAAGTCTTTATGATTAGTTCCGGATTATAAGATATGAGACAGTATCAATCCATAAAAGTTTAATCATTAAATATCCCTAGTCGTAGTATTATCGAGACTGGACATCGATAATGCGGAATAGACTAGTATTGCACTTGTGCGTGTTATGGAAGCGTAATGACATAGTTTTCATATATTTAAGTATTGGATACTTATGCAAGTGTGATATGAGGTTTTGTTTACCGATGGTACGGAAACAGTTTCGCTCTGGATAGACCCTGCGGAATCCCATTGGTAGTATGACTATGTGTCTATGGGAATCCGCATCAGGGTAGGTGTATTTGGTATTAACCTGAGACTTACATCGCTAGTACTTGCGACAATCAATACGCTTTGGTTTTGGTCGTCCAGGACTTTAACAGGTTCTGTGTACGCCTCTTCTGGGTTTATTGAGAATCGTAATGTATTGGGTGTGATGTCAAGACGGAAATATCACTTCAGTCATATGAAGATGATGATCACGCATAGATATAGAACTGGTACTCTAAAATGGTTGCAACCATCGGGATAATATGACAAGGTCATGATTATCCAATTTGAAGAGACTAGTTGCTTGTCATCCGATATATGCTTCGTACGGGGAAGACATTATTCCAGCCCTAGGCCTAGCTGTTGGTTTCTATTAAGGTCCCAAGAATGAAATCAAGCACAAAAACGCATGTGAATACACAAAGGAGAATGGCAGAATCATACTCACATTGAACGGATCTTGCGACGCGATGAACACAAGCCTTTTCTTCCTCCAAGATGGCTCGACGGTGAAGCTTTTGGGCAGTGGACTGCTCGGCATTTGCTGCTTTGGCTCCTCCAAGAATCGGCCATGGATGTCCTCTATTGAAGCTCCAAGCTTTGTGATTCCAAGCTCACGAAATCGGTTCCCTATCACCTTACGAAGACTCATTGTGTTCTAGCACTTTGATTTTTCAACAAAATAATCTCTTGCTTCTCTTCTTGTATACGGCAGAACCAGATTTTGGAGAAGAAGAAGAAGATGGCTCAAAACCGAATGAGAGAGAGGATGGAAGAAATGGGTTTCCTAGAAACCGTGAGTAGTGGATAGAGAAGGAAAAAAAAATGTTTTTATATATTTGATTTTCCAAAATTCAAATACCAAAAACCCTTTACAAATTCCAAAAGTCAAAAAAAGCAAAAGGCAATCAATGTTTTTCCAACTACCACATCACTATTCACATCAGTCAATCAATCACGTGATAAGTTGTCACATCACTCAAAGTGACTAATGATTCGACGCTTGATGCGACTAGCGATTTGACGCTTGATTTGACTTGCGTGCCGCACTCGAATTCGAAATGCAAATGCGCTCGTAAACAATCCCGGCTCGGGTTCGCTAATTCTAAATTAACAAATTTTCTGTTGCGACGTAATTAAATGATTATGCCTAGCGAAATCACTATTCACGTCGCTAACGAATTATTTCTAAATTAACTCGTTCGCCGAATTAAAATCTAATTTCAATTCCGCGTCGAAATCCAATTTCGTATAATATATCAAATATATTATTTTATTGATTAATTCCAAATTAATCGTTATCTCTCTTTAATTAATAATTTATCCCAGATAAAATATCTCCGCAATTAATCCCAGATTAATTTTCTCTCTCATCAAATTAATCCCAGATTAATTAAAGTGTGAGTCGTACATCATCGGTGAATCTTCGGGAAGCGACCCATGAGATCCCCGGATATGTTGGCAGTAAATACGGTCGTCGGACTATCCGAATACGTAAGTACCTAGTACTTTGTTTATACCGATTTACAAGACAAGGTTGGCTTCTAGCAAAGCGCCATGCCTACCCAATTCTCCAGAAATATCCTTATAGGAATATGTGATCTATATCAGACGTAGTATACGTAGTATTGCGTATTTCGATCCAGTATCGGATGACCACGTGCTAGGCCTGGGGCTTGGAATTGTGTTGCCCCGTACGAAGCACATATCGGATGTCTGGTAACTAGTCTCTATAATCGGATATACATGACATAGTCATAATATCCCGATAGCTCAAGCATTTAAGAGAACAAGTTTCGTATCCTACGCGATCATCATCTCCACTATGACTGGAGTGATACTTCCATCTCGACATCACACCTAACACACTACGATTCTTAATATACCCAGAATAGGCGTACACAGAACCTGTTAAAGCCCTGGACGACCGTAACCAAAGTATATTGATTATCGTAAGTATTAGCGGTGCAAGTCTCAGGTTAAGACCAAATTACACCTACCCTGATTTCAGACTTCCATAGACACATAGTCATACTACCAATGGAATTCCGAGGGGGTCTATCCAGAACAAAGCTGTTTCCCGTACCATCGGTAAAACACAACCTCCTATTACACTTGCATGAGTATCATATACCCAAATATATGAGAACTATGCCGTTGTGCCCTCACAACGCGCACAAGTGTAATACTAGTCTTTTACGCATTTATCGATGTCCAATCTCGATAATACTCTGACTAGGGATATTTAATGATTTATCTTTCGTGGACTGATACTGTCTCATATCATTCTCAATCCAGGAACAAATCACATGGACCTCCTATCATTTATATATCTTGGTGATCTAATCACAAATGATAAGAGTGCAATCTCATTTGTCACATAGTTAATTTGTACAACAACACCATGATCTGTACAAATAGTGACGCTATGTGTCATAATTGTCCAACAATCTCCCACTTGGCCTATAGCCAGTCACTCGAGTGTCTGACACCCGAACTATGTACGGTTGGCTTAAACTGCTGAAAAAAAGCTTTCATCAGCGGATTTGTATGAATATCATCTGATGAGATTTATTCGATCATCACATCGCCACGATGTATGATCCGAACGAATTAGATGAATATCGAAGTATTTATCTGGATCGTTGATGAGACCATTAATTCTTTGGCATGTGCTGACGCCTAGCTCAGCTGCTAACAGAACAATATCTAATCTAATTAGATTTATTATCGACCCAAATGGCTTCTATTGATGCCTCAGCTGCAGCAATAACCCGATTTTGTTGTTTATTCGGTAACAGTATCTTGCTTGGAAGATTTCCAGCTCACTGTACCGTTATTCAAACTTTTATAGTACCGTTGTCACGACTTATAGTCGTTTTCATGAAAGCCATGCTTTCACCGATTATATTATGGGAATATCATTTCCAAGAAATGATATATCATCATTACTCAAGACATTCACAGTTAGTGCACTCCCACTAACCTCCTTATATACACAAGAATTATTTTCGTTTTGAATTAAATCATACACCATTATGATTACATCAAAACGATAATTCCTAGAACTTAATGCTTGCTTCAATCCATTTATGGATCGAATAACCTACAAACCTAGTTTGCTTGTTATGGTTTGACAAAACCGTCAGGATGCGTAAACATCCTCCGAAAGGTTTCCGTTAAGGAAAGTAGTTTTCCCGTTCAGCTGCCATATTTCATAAATGAAACATGCAGCATCAACAAGCATTGTCGAAATGTCTACCTTTTCGCTATAATGGTGTATGATTTAATTCAAAATGAAAATAATTTACCGTGGCAACATGTAAAAGGTTTCGTCATAATCAACACAATTTTGATAACTCTACCTTTTCACTACAAGCCTAGCTTAGTACGATGGTATGTTGTCATCCATGTATGTCTTCCTTGAAGACTTATTTAGTACCAATAGGCACAATGCCTTGCGGTACGTCAACTAGTATCCAAACATAGTTGATATACATGGAATCCATATCGGACATTATGGCACTTTGCCATAATAGGGAGTCGATACCTTGTATCACTTCCTTATACGTAGTCAGTTCGTGTTCCTCAAAAGATTGACATCTTTACGAGGTTAGATCAGAAACCCATACCCCAGGTTGTTTTTTGACTCTCACCGACCTACGCGGTTCTTGTTTATTCGAAGATTATTGGTGTAGTTTCATCCTTGATGAACTATTTGTGTTCCAATAAGGATTCGACGCCAGGAATAGTATTACTCCGATTTTCATCGAGTTTTACTATCCTCCCACTTACCACTGCATATAGGCATTCCTCTTAGGAAAATCGCATGGCGAGCAACAATTACATTGTTCTCTCGTGAGTTGTATAAGTACTATACTTTGGTATCCCTAGGATAACCTACAATTGGCACTTATCTGGTTGGGTTTTAGTTTGGTATCAACCAAACATATGCCTAGCATACCCAAATAATCAGGAATGAAAAACCCAGTTTCTTTCCTGTTCATATCTAATATGAAATCTGTCAAACATATTTTTAAGGAACCTTATTCAAAATAAGTTCTGCACTGTTTTGCTTATCTGTTGAAGGAAATGGTAGCTCAGAGCGACTCATGATTAACCTTATCATGTCCAACAAAATTCGGTCTCTCATTTCGGACACACCGTCAAACTGACGTGTTCCGGGAGGAGTCCTAATTGAAAGAATACTATACTCTTTCAAGTATATGAGAAACTTATTGCTTAAGTATTTTCATCATGGTCAAACCGTGATGGTTTAATACTTTAGCCGATCTGTTTGTCTATTTCGTGTCGAAACTTTAAAAGTTTCCGATTTGTGTTTCAAAAGAAACACGTAACCATATAATGCGATGCCACATCCGTAAAGGTCACGAAACATTCATATGCATCTCTAGCCTAGCTAGACATGGGCCCACTTACGTCACTATGACCGAGGGCTAATAGATCGGTGGCATTTTCACTTTTACCAAGTAAATAGTGTTTTAGGCACTTTGCCCAATAAACTAGATTCGTAGACTTTATTTGATTGGAATCAAATCAGTCCTAGTACCCACTCTTCAAAAGTGTGGATATACGAGTCTTGTTTAACTGTGTCCTAGACAACAATGCCACATTCAAGTTTCAACCTGATCAAATCAGTTTGAGCTATTTGTTTGTCATGTTATACGTGTGAGATTTATTTATATTCTAAATATAAATTATGTTGTTCACATCTAACGTGTTTATCTCAATATCATCTTTATATAATAAAACACTTTAGTGTTCTAGAATATAAAGGTATATCTGCAACGGATTATACACTGATATAGAGATAATGTTTCTAGTCAAACTAGTTACATTATAACAGTTTCCTAATTTACGTATATACCCAAAGGGTAGATCCTAAATTTAGGTATCTACGGTTAAAACAGTGACTGTTGTCCCATTTCCAATCCGCAGATTAATCTCAACTGAAGTCAGTATCCTGCTCATAGCAGATTCTGAACATCAGTACATATTTATGTACCACAATAAGTATCTAAAATCCAATTTTAATACTAGTTGTGAACATATTTATGACAAACATATTTGAAGTCAGAGCCTTGCTCGTCTTCAATTCCTTCTTGGGATATGTCCTTTTATCTTCCCAGAAGATTATAATGATTTTGCCTTTGCCATTTTCATATTCAAGAAGCCTTTGGCCAAGCCTTGGCCTTTTGGAATATCGAAGTAAGATGCGCCTTGCGCTACTTGCATTATTGCAAACTTTGGCTTTGTCTCCTTGAGTATAGCCATTAACTCTCCAAGAGTTTACTATTGCAATAAAAGTACTTCTAAGATCTAATCTATGAAGATCCTTTAATTTCATTATCATACTTTAGGGATCTAATCCTTAGTTCTGATAAAGAAATTAAGGATTCTATGACAAGTATAATGGATTAAGCACTAAAGTTATCATTACATGAATATTCCAAATATCATGTTCCACTTATTTTCTTAACTTCAGGCTTAGGCCTAATATGTTATTTTATCAAATAAAGTAACTTATTAGTTTCCAGGACCATCCTGAAACTTTATTCCCAATTTGAAAATTATAGTCGTTTAAATACATTTTCACCCAGGGTTATGTTTTAAACACTAATCTTTCATTTATCTTGATTCTAATAGTCCAACTATTTAATCAACGATTTTTGGTACTATTTATTATAATGATTATTATAGTCCAACTATATAATCAAATATAATTTAATTAATTAACCTCGATTACATTGATTACTATAATCCAATTTAAAATCAACTGTAAATTGAAATTAATTAATTCAAATATATTGATTACTATAATCCAATTATATAATCAACTATAATACAGTCCAACTGCTTTAATTAAAACAACAATTAAATATTAGTCCAACTAATACACTAATTTATATCGACGAAATATTTGAAATGAGCGCGTATGGCAAGTTACTAAACGAATATTGCAAATTCAATACTTGCCTCCCACTATTTTTTGGCGAGCCTCTAACCCTCTGTCGAGTACTCGGGAAACCGTGTTTCCTAGTGGGCTAGGATCCCGTTAAATATCACACAATCTTGACTTGGCCAACAAATTGTATGATAATTAACTAGGTAGATCTCTAAGATCAATTGGATCCAATCCAATTCCTAGATCCAGTAGGGGGACATCCAAGTCCGAAACATATATCTTATATATGCCAATACATCCAATGTATTGCCTAACCTTTTTCCTCTGAATAAACTAAGGCTTGGCTTTGGCACAACAAACTTAGTGATCCCAGTCAAGCGCGACCCATTGACCATGGAAAGCTTCGTAATCAATGTCGATGGACAAGAACTGGTCTTGACTTTGGCCAACAAACCACAACTTGGACAAGACACCGATATGAAACAAAGCTCTCGTGATTCAAACACATCCTCGACGGACAAAGGCCTTGACTTTGGCCAACAAGCCAATGCCAGTCTTAGATCTTGAGTAAGAATCACTCAATGGAAGGAAAAAACGCTTAATATTTGTGAGGGTTTTTCGCGTACAAATTGGCAACCAATTTATTATCTTTGTTAAGGTCTCATCATCATACACCCTTAAACATGCATTCTAAACACATAATAAAGCGCATATGATAAAATAATAATGATATGCTGATGGATACTTTACACATTGATCCTAGATCAAATCTCTCCATTTCCTCTCTCCCGCTAGCACAAGTATTACTTCTACCCGTTATATGACACTCCTAAAGAAACCTCATTTACATTGAGGGGAATAGGTGAGAAGAGAAATACAATGAGAAAGGAGGTAATAGGCTGGACACGCAGGTCCAATTAATAAATTCAAAATTTATTACAATAATTTCCAAAATTGCCCCACCCATCTAATATCCATCTGATATACATTATTCATGCATCGCAACCATGTATTCACACAAGCATGTTATCAATCAATCTAATCCAATTAATTAATCTGATAATTAGTGATCATCCAATGTTTAAACAACGATTTGATTTTGCGCGAGTCAAACTCGTTTTGCGAATAAGTACTCAAAGTACGAATTCTTGAATTAAATTAAACTACAACATTAAATCCAATTTAATATGTATTTAATACTAATTCTCTATTTAATTTCAAATTAAATACTACACTTTATTAATAAACCTTTTACGATTTAAATTCCAAATTTAATCGTTACGGGTCTCAAAGCCCGATTAACATCCAATGTTTATTTAATTAAAGTCCAATGGGCTTTTAATTAATTTCTTTAAGGCATGGACTTTTGGTCAACTCGGGTCAAACCCAAAGACTAAAGCCCATTTAAAGGAATCACCCTTATGTGCCTCGAAACCAATTTAGGCCCAATTAAAATTAAGGTCCATTAAGTCATAATTGGACTTTATGGATGCGGTTTTGGGCCCAATTGGATCCAACCAATTTAGCCTAAACCTAACTTGGTACAACCAAACCCAATAAGCCCAATTACAACCTTTAAGGCCCCATTTCCAAAATAAGCCCAAATTAATTAAATTACACAAATCCAAATTCATAATTTAATTAACCTAAAGTGTATTACACAATTAATTACCCAATTAACATTTCTAAAACATCAATTAGCCTAATTAATCATGCACTTTCACAATAAAACAAGTCCAACATATTTTATCAAAAATCAAACTCATTTTCATGCTTTGTCATTCTCGGCAATATAGCGGTTTTTCATTCCGATTCGGTTTCAATCCAATTGAATCCACAATCATCATTTCAACTCATCCAATGAATCAAAAATAAAAAAACACCATGAATTTCAAAAACTCATTAGATTCGGCCAAGCCACTAATTTGGGGAAAATTTGTCCAATTCAAAATTCAATCCAATTAAACCTCAAATCAACTTTACCCAATTGTTTTAAGTCATCCAATGATAAAAAAAAAACAAAAATTACCAAGACATTAGGGCTCTTCAATAATCGGCCAAGCCAACACAATTGGGGAAAACTTGATCCAATCAAATTTCATGAAATTGATCATGCACAACTTCAATTAATCAACATCCAAGCATACTTAATCAATCAATTTAACCAAATCATGCTCAAATTGATTTTACCCAATTTTAAACCCTAAAATATTTCATGCTCAATTTAGGCTCAAGATACCATTGTTGGTTTCTATTAAGGTCCCAAGAATGAAATCAAGCACAAAAACGCATGTGAATACACAAAGGAGAATGGCAGAATCATACTCACATTGAACGGATCTTGCGACGCGATGAACACAAGCCTTTTCTTCCTCCAAGATGGCTCGGCAGTGAAGCTTTTGGGCAGTGGACTGCTCGGCATTTGCTGCTTTGGCTCATCCAAGAATCGGCCATGGATGTCCTCGATTGAAGCTCCAAGCTTTGTGATTCCAAGCTCACGAAATCGGTTCCCTATCACCTTACGAAGACTCATTGTGTGCTAGCACTTTGATTTTGCAACAAAATCATCTCTTGCTTCTCTTCTTGTATACGGCAGAACCAGATTTTGGAGAAGAAGAAGAAGATGGCTCAAAGCCGAATGAGAGAGAGGAGGGAAGAAATGGGTTTCCTAGAAACCGTGAGTAGTGGATAGAGAAGGAAAAAAATGTTTTTATATATTTGATTTTCCAAAATTCAAATACCAAAAACCCTTTACAAATTCCAAAAGTCAAAAAAAGCAAAAGGCAATCAATGTTTTTCCAACTACCACATCACTATTCACATCAATCAATCAATCAAGTGACAAGTTGTCACATCACTCAAAGTGACTAATGATTCGACGCTTGATGCGACTAGCGATTTGACGCTTGATTTGACTTTCGTGCCGCACTCGAATTCGAAATGCAAATGCGCTCGTAAACAATCCCGGGCTCGGGTTCGCTAATTCTAAATTAACAAATTTTCTGTTGCGACGTAATTAAATGATTATGCCTAGCGAAATCACTATTCACGTCGCTAACGAATTGTTTCTAAATTAACTCATTCGCCCGAATTAAAATCTAATTTCAATTCCGCGTCGAAATCCAATTTCGTATAATATATCAAATATATTATTTTATTGATTAATTCCAAATTAATCGTTATCTCTCTTTAATTAATAATTTATCCCAGATAAAATATCTCCGTAATTAATCCCAGATTAATTTTCTCTCTCATCAAATTAATCCCAGATTAATTAAAGTGCGAGTCGTACATCATCGGTGAATCTTCGGGAAGCGACCCATGAGATCCCCGGATATGTTGGCAGTAAATACGGTCGTCGGACTATCCGAATACGTAAGTACCTAGTACTTTGTTTATACCGATTTACAAGACAAGGTTGGCTTCTAGCAAAGCGCCATGCCTACCTAATTCTCCAGAAATATCCTTATAGGAATATGTGATCTATATCAGACGTAGTATACGTAGTATTGCGTATTTCGATCCAGTATCGGATGACCACGTGCTAGGCCTGGGGCTGGAATTGTGTTTGCCCCGTACGAAGCACATATCGGATGTCTGGTAACTAGTCTCTATAATCGGATATACATGACATAGTCATAATATCCCGATAGCTCGAGCATTTAAGAGAACAAGTTTCGTATCCTACGCGATCATCATCTCCACTATGACTGGAGTGATACTTCCATCTCGACATCACACCTAACACACTACGATTCTTAATATACCCAGAATAGGCGTACACAGAACCTGTTAAAGCCCTGGACGACCGTAACCAAAGTATATTGATTATCGTAAGTATTAGCGGTGCAAGTCTCAGGTTAAGACAAAATTACACCTACCCTGATTTCAGACTTCCATAGACACATAGTCATACTACCAATGGAATTCCGAAGGGGTCTATCCAGAACAAAGCTGTTTCCCGTACCATCGGTAAAACACAACCTCCTATTACACTTGCATGAGTATCATATACCCAAATATATGAGAACTATGCCGTTGTGCCCTCACAACGCGCACAAGTGTAATACTAGTCTTTTACGCATTTATCGATGTCCAATCTCGATAATACTCTGACTAGGGATATTTAATGATTTATCCTTCGTGGACTGATACTGTCTCATATCATTCTCAAACCAGGAATAAATCACAGGGACCTCCTATCATTTATATATCTTGGTGATCTAATCACAAATGATAAGAGCGCAATCTCATTTGTCACATAGTTAATTTGTACAACAACACCATGATCTGTACAAATAGTGACGCTATGGGTCATAATTGTCCAACACTAGCATGTGACATCCGATACTGGATCGCAATACGCAACACTATGTATACTACGCCTGACATATATTTTATATTCCATTAAAAATATTTCTGGAGAATTGGGTAGGCACGGTGCTTTGCTAGAATCCAACCATGTCTCGTAAATTGGTAAAAACGTAGTACGAGGTACGTACATGTTCAGATAGTCCAACGACCGGATTTACTGCCAACATATCCAGGGATCTCTTGGGTCGCTTCCCGAAAATTCACCGATGACGTATGATTCGAACTTAATTAATCTTGGATTAATAGCGGAGATATTTTATCTGGGATAAAATACTATTTGAAGAGAGAGAAACGATTAATTTGGAATTAATCGATGAAAATAATATATTCGATATATTAAATGAAATTAGATTTCGACTCGGAATTAAAATTAGATTTTAATTCGGGCAAACGAGTTAATTTAGAATTAATTCGCTAACGATGTGAATAGTAAATTTGATTTAATTACGTCGCAACGAAAAATTCGTTAATTCGGAATTAACGAAACCGAGCCCGGGATGTGTTTGCGAAGCCTCTCCGATTTTGAATCAAGTGCGGCCACAAGTCACATCACTCGTCATATCGCTCATCACATCACATGTCACTTTAGTGATAGAAGTTAATTCACCTTTTTGGTAAGTGACAACTAGTCACTATTCATGATGTTGGTTGTTGAGAGCCTTTAATGCCATTTTGGCTCCAAATTTGAGTTTTGACTTTTTGAAAGCCATATACCAAAGTTTGAAAACATTTTAGGTATGTCTTGTTTTTGGAAAACAAAATCAAACAAAAGAAAAACACACACACTCTCTCAATCCCTCACATTTCCGTGAGCCTCCACCAAGAATAAGGAATTGTTTTCTTTTCTTTACTCGCTAGCACACTTCAAGAATCAATACAAGGTGATAGGGAAACCATCTCAAGAGCTTGGAATCCTTACAAAGCTTGGAGGTTATTCATCTTCTTCAAAGTACCTCCTTGGCTGAAACTTCAAAGGATCAACAAGAGAGGAGATTTTGTCTTCAACACATCTCAAAATCCGTTCAATGTAAGTGTGTTTCCACCTCACTTCTTTGAGTATTCATTCTTTTCATTGCTTAAATATGATCTTGGGACTATAGTAGAAACCAACAATGGTATCAGAGCCTAATTTGAGCATGAAAAATATTAGGGTTCATATGCTAAAAATTTGGGTAAAAATGATTTGAGTATGATTTGATAAAATTGATTGATTGAGTATGTTTGAATGATGATAACATAGTGTTATGGATGATCAATTTCATGAAAAATGAATTGGATTAATTTTTCCCCAAATCTAATGCTTGGCGGAATGCATGATGAAACCTTAAAGTCATGGTATTTTATTCTTTTGATCATTGGATGAGATAAAAGACTTGGGATAATGTTGATTTGTAATTCAATCGGATCGAAAACGAAATCGGACAAAATAAACCCTAGAATGCCGTGAGCTTGATAGCATAAAATGAGATGATTTTTTGAATCAATTATGTTGGACATGTGTTGATGATGAAAAGCATGATTAATGGATTAGATTAGTATTTTGGAAATGCTAATTTAAAAGATTAATCATGGCTAAACACTTTGATTTATTAAATTATGAATTTTGGAAAATTGGAATTTAATAAATTGGGCTTGATTTTGAATTGGGTTTATAATTGTTGTATTTGGGCATAATGGGCTTGGTTGGGCCAAGTTGGTTTGGGCCAAATGGATTGGATCCAAATTGGGCCTAAACCATTCCATTAAGTCCAAATATAACAAATGGGCTTTAAAAGTTTAATTGGGCCTAATGGGCCGAAATTGGTTTCTTGGCAAATAAGGGTGATTCCTTAATTGGGCTTTGGTAATTAAATAAATGAATTAGTATTGAATACGAATTAAATTAGATTTAAAGAGTAGTTCGATATAATTCAAGAATTCGTACTTCGAGTACTTATTCTCAAACGAGTTGGACTCGAGCAAATCAAATCGTTGTTTGAACATTGGATGATCACTTAATTCAAAGATTAATTAATTGGATTAGATTGATTGAATAACATGCTATGAATGAATACATGGATGTGTTGAATGAATAATGTATATCGGATGGATATTAGAAGGGAAAGGGCAATTTTGGAAATTGTTGTAAATTTAGAATTTATTAAATTGGACCTGCGTGTCCAGCCTTATCTCTCTTGATTCTTTGTATTCTCTTCTCACCTAATTCCCCTCAATGTTAATGATGTTTCTATTATTGTATTATGTAATTGGGTAGACGTAAGAATAGTGCTAGCCGGGGAGAGGAAATGAAGTGATTTGTTCTAGGAACAATTTGTGCGATATCCATCCGCATATCATTATTAATTTATTCCGCGCCTTATTATGCTTTTAGAATGCATGCTTAAAGGTGTATGATGAGACCTAACAAAGATAATAAATTGGTTGTCAATTTACGCGAAAAAACCCTCAACAAAATATTAAGCGTTTTCCTTCCATTGAGTGATTCTTACTCAAGATCCAAGATTGGCACTGGTTTGTTGGCCAAAGTCAAGACCTTTGTCCATCGCGGATGTGTTTGAATCATGAAGGCTTTGTTCCATATCGGTGTCTTGTCCAAGTTGTGATTTGTTGGCCAAAGTCAAGAACACTTCTTGTCCATCGACATCGATTACGAAGCTTTCCATAGTCAATGGGTTCCGCTTAACTGGAATCATTAAGCTTGTTGTGCCAAAGCCAAGGCTTAGTTGATTCAGAAGAAAAAGGTTAGGAAAATATATTGGATATATTGGCATATATATGTATATATGTTTTGGACTTGGAGGTCCACCTACCGGATCTAGGAATTGGATGAGATCCAATTGATCTTAAGATCTACCTAGTTAAATATCATACAGCTTGTTGGCCAAAGTCAAGGTTGTGTGTTATTCGGGATCCTAGCCCACTAGGAAACTAGGTTTCCCGAGTACTCAATAGAGGGTTAGAGGCTCGCCGAAAAATAGTGGGAGGCTAGTATTGAATTTGCAATTTCGTTCAAATACTTAGCTTTACGCACTTTCAAAATTATTTCGTCAATTATTTTATTAGTTGGACTAATACATTATTATTTTTTCTTGTAACAGTTAGACTGTACCCAAATATCGTTAATCGAATAGTTGGACTATTGTGGTTAAGATGACTGGAAAGTTAAGCATTAGGGATATTGTCATGGGCGACAACATCTTTAATGGCAGAAACTTTCAAGACTGAGATATGAATCTCAGAATTGTTATGGGATCCGAGAAGTTACTCTATACTATAGAGCGATCTCTTGGGCCTAAGCCCCGACCTGATCAGTTGCTTGAGCTAGAGCTTTGGAAGAGTCATAGCGATGATAATGCAACTTCTCAATCGGTAATGCTTGCCGCTATGACTCCGTAATTCCGTCGTCAAAACAAGGGGTTTGATCCCTATGAGATGATAGTGAAGTTGCACGATCTCCACCGATCTAACCTTAGATCGCAAAGATACGAGTTGCAGAAGAAGCTCTTCCGCGCTCGAATGTCAGAGGGTACGTCTATTGAGCATCACGTCTCAGAGATGATTACTGAAATTGAGTAGCTCGGACATATGGGCATAGTCTTCGAGGCTGAGACTTCAGTAGATTTGATCCTACAGTCTCTCCCCGACACTTGGAGTGGGTTCATAATGAACTACAACATGTTGAACCAAGACCAAAATCTTGGAGAGTTGATGTCCACTCTGCGTGAGGCAGAAAATGAGCTCCTTAAGGGCAAGAAGCGCGAGGCGCACTATGCTTCAACATCTCAGACTCCGATGGCTTGGTCCAAGGCGACTGGAGGTGTTAAGAAGAAGAAGCATAAGAAGAAGGGCAATGCCAAATCGTCAAAGGGTTTTGGGAAACCCAATGACAAATCCCAAGATGTATGCTTGCAGTGCGGGAAGCGGGGGCACTGGAAGCGTGACTGCCGCGAGTACAAGGCACACATGAAGGAAATTAAAGCGGGCAAGGCACCAGCTTCAGGTATGTTTGTTATAGAAATAAACATGTCTACTTCTAGTTTTAAAAATTGGATTTTTGATTCTGGTTGTGGTACTCACTTATGTACTGATGTGCAGGATCTACGGATTAACAAGATACTGGCCTCATGAGAGATTGACCTCCGTGTTGGAAATGAGACTCGAGTTTCCGTTTTGGCCGTGGGCACTTATGTTTTGGAACTGCCCTCGGGGCATGTACTTGAACTTATAAACTGTTATTTTGTACCTAGTTTGACTAGGAATATAATTTCTGTATCTATGTTAACCCAATGTGGGTATACTTTTGTATTTAGAAACACCGGGTGTTTTATGTATAAAAATGATATGTAAATTTTCATAGCTGATACAAATAATGGTCTTTATATTTTGAATATAAATCAATCTTAAACATATAATGTAACAAAAAAAGGCTTAAATGATTTTATTGCCAAGTTAATTTTCAACTTCGTTCTTATAATGTATAAAGCTCTCAATAGCTTCACATTTGCTCATCAGCAAATACACATAATAGAATCTTGTGCTATCATCGATAAAAGTGAAAAATTAATTTTTACCGCCTCTTGTTTGCACAACATTCATATCACACACATCAGAGTGTACAAGTTCTAAGGGTTCAGAACTTCGTTCGATGGAATGAAATGATGCTCTATGTATTTTTGCTTCAACACATGCCTCATTTTTATGTTGGTTATCAATTGTAGCTTGGAACAATATTCCAAGCTCTTGATAGGGAAACCATCTCAAGAGCTTGGAATCCTTACAAAGCTTGGAGCTTATTCATCTTCTTCAAAGTACCTCCTTGGCCGAAACTTCAAAGGATCAACAAGGGAGGAGATTTTTGTCTTCACACATCTCAAAATCCGTTCAATGTAAGTGTGTTTCCGCCTCACTTCTTTGAGTATTCATTCTTTTCATTGCTTAAATATGATCTTGGGACTATAGTAGAAACCAACAATCCTAACCTTAGACAACACTCTGTGTCATTACAGGAATGAGAAAGAGTATAAAACTTTACAGTGCTTGTTTTGAATTGCACAAAGTTTCTGTTATCCCTTTTGAACCTAGATCTTGGGATCTCTAGTCAGCTAGGTTAGATTTCCACAGTGATAAGTCTTAATCTATAGGCTTCAAGCTTATTCCCCTCGATGACTTCTTAACTTGCTCTCTAGGTAAACATTTAGTAAGTGGATCCGCTAGGTTTTCCTTTGATTTGACATAATCTATCGAAATTATGCCACTTGAGAGTAATTGTCATATGGTATTATGTCTGCGACGTATATGTCGAGACTTACCATTATACATTATATTTTAGGTTCTCTTAATAGCCGATTGACTATCACAATATATGCTTATCGCTGGCACTGGTTTGGGCCAATTTGGAATATCCTCTAGGAAATTTTGAAGTCATTTCGCTTCTTCCGTTGTTTTGTCTAATGCTATGAATTTTGATTCCATAGTAGACTGGGCAATACATGTTTTCCTCGAGGATTTCCATGACACGGCTGCACCACCAAGTATGAAAACAAATCCACTTGTAGATTTGGAATCCACTGTATCAGATATCCAGTTAGCATCGTTGTATCCCTCTAGAACAACATGATATCTTGTATAATGCATACCATATTTTGAAGTTTCTTCCAGATACCTCAAAACTCTTACTATGGCTTTCCAGTGGTTATGTCCTGGATTGCTCGTATATCTGCTAAGGCTGTTTACAGCTTGAGTGATATCAGGTCGTGTGCAATTTGTGAGATACATCAGACTTTCGATGACTCTCGAATACTCTAATTACGATACGCTTGAGCCAGTATTCTTTGATAAATGAAGAGTTAGGTCTACAGAAGTTCTAGCCATATTTAGATCTCATTTATTATATTTCTCAAGTATCTTCTCAACATAGTGAGTCTGAGATAATATATACCCCTCTGATGTTCTAGAATCTTAATTCCTAAGATTACATCAGCTACTCCTAAATCTTTCATATCAAATTTGTTGGTCAATACTTTCTTGGTAGACTGAATCATCTCATGATTACTACCTATTATCAGCATATCGTCTACGTAGAGACACACAATGACATATCTTTTTTAGTTGATTTGGTGTATACACACTTATCACACTCATTGATTTTGAACCCACTTGACAACATCTCTTTGTAAAATTCTTCATGCCATTGTTTAGGTGATTGTTTTAATCCATATAAGGATTTTACAAGTTTGCACACCTTCTGTTCTTGTCCAGGAACATTGAAACCTTCTGGTTGTTCCATGTAAATCTCTTCATCCAGTTTACCATTTAAGAATGTCGTCTTTACATCCATTTGATGTATTTCAATACCAAATATAACTGCTATGGTTATGAGCATTCTTATTGACGTAATACGAGTCACTGGTGAATAGGTATCAAAGTAATCAAGGCCTTTTTTGTCTATAACCTCTTATGACAAGTCATGTCTTGTACTTGTCTATTGATCCATCCGATTTCATCTTTC
>SKCR01045098.1:0-83594 GCA_019454045.1 Zanthoxylum bungeanum
TAGTTTCTCATGAAATTGACCCTCTATAAATCTTACCCATTGCTCAAACAACATTTTCCTATGATTAATTTGTCAAAATCACTCCAAATCTTAAACCTAATTATGAAAATTCTCTATTTCCGATTAGTTTCCTAGGCCCCGCCTAGGCCCCGCGTAGGCGCCCTAGGCGCTAGGCGCTGGGTCGCCGCCCGACTAGCGCCTAGCGCGTTTTAGAACACTGATCTCGATAGAAGTCGAGATTCATACATCAGGCATTAATCTTAGAATTCTGGTCCAGAGTAATTCAATATATTAAAACTTTTATACGGACCAGTAGTAGCCATAGCTAATCTTGTAATAAAATTATAAACAAAAACAATGGCATGGATACTCACAGTTGAAGAAATATATTCTTCAAGTGCTTCCTTGTACTTTTCATACAGCTGTAGACGATAGTCATGAAAACGATGGTTGCACATCTTGTAGATGGTTCTGCCAAAGAAACAACAAAAAGTCATCTAAGTGCAAATAATTCTGGCTCCCAAACAACTATCAAGTGAAAGTCAATAAAAGTTACAGTCAATGAAAACCAAAAAAAAAAAAAAATCAAAAAATAGAACAATACTTGTAGAGCATCATCTTTTCCTTAAGGCTAAAAGGTGACCTAGGAAGCCCATAAACGTTTTATCCCCTTCGTTTCAAGTTTCAGAAACGAAGGGGATACTGAAACCTCTCTGAAACGTTCTGAAACGTTTCCGAAACGTTTCAGAATAATTAAAAATAATTAATAATAACAATAATTTGGGGAAACTTTTTGGAAACGTTTTTAAAATTTTGGAAACGTATAACTTTACATTTTTGGGTATCTAGGGTTTTCAAATCAGATTAGTATAAATTATAAGTCGAAACAGAGAAAAATCGTCATTAACAATAAAAAAAAATAAATCAAAATTCAAGAGCAAATCTGAAATCACCATTAGCACATGCCACAAAGAAGATCTACGACACTCCACAAATGGGAGCTGCTGTCAAAAATTACAGGTAAGATTCAATAAAAATACTGAAGACTATCTTCCCTTGCCCTTTCATTATCAACTTCCATGATTGTCTCCTCAAGACTCCCATCATTTTGCTTTTGTTTCTTGGGAAAATCTTCTGCTAAAGAAGTATGTTTAGAGCATGGGTCGGTTTCGTAAACTGCTGTAAAGGAAGAAAGAAAAAAACTTGTAAAGGAATAAGTGTGTTTGAGCGTAAACTGTAAAGGAAGAAGGCAAAAGAAAAAAGCAAAATAATGTAATATATTTTAATTGAAAACAACTTACATCTAGCTATTCACCCATTGTTTTGTTTTTTTTGGTAAACGGTAAAGCAAGAAGGCAAAAGAAGAAAAGTAAAATAATGTATTATATTTTAATTGAAAAGTGAAAACAGATCTTCACCCATTGTTTATTTTAAACTTTTCCAGCCACATCAATTTACATTGGGAATAAACAAATGGGTTGCTGACCATTTTCACCCATTGTTTTTTTTTCTTTTTCCAGCAATTTTGACTTTGCACCACGTGGAGTATACAATTTGAGCTTACTGTTTTTGTCAAATGATTAAATTGCTTGTGTTTTTTTTTTTTAATAGAGTTTATTTTCCGATTTTAAATTGTTTTTTATTATAATATACAAAATTTCTATTCACAATTTATTTACAGTTTCGTTAATTTTTTCTTTCAGTTTCGTTAATTTTTTCTTTCAGTTATTCTCATGTTCACATACATATTTTTAAAAAAGATATTTCCCGTTTTCGTTTCGTGTCTGGTAACGTTTCTCGTTTCCGTTTCATGCAACTTAGAAGGTGACTCAGGCAATCCTTCCACAATCCTCGTCATTTTTATTATCCCCTTCTGCACATCGTCCCATTCTTGATCTAAGTCAATAGTATTGGGCTCCATTGCTAAAGAATAACTATCTGCAAGATAATTATCAATAATGAGCATTATAAATAGCCTTTCCTGCAATGCAGATCTTTTAAACACTACACATCTACAAATAACTAATTATTTTAACAGCAAATATACTATCATCAACCCGAAACAAAGCTGGCTGATTAGATGTGCGGAACAATCATAGAAACAACCCTAAAAATTCATGAAGAAAATCAAAATAAAAAAATAGCCAGCCGTCTAAAGCCAAGCATTGTCAATGGCCCATTCCAGCATAATTTTTTTTTAAAAAAATTATTATTTAACCCACATGCCGACAGAGGAAAACAAAACCGAATTGAAACAAATAATTTGCAATAGAAACCCAAAAAAAAAAAAGTCTTAAGAATCTCATGATGAAGAAACAGCGATGGTTGCAGATAGCCCTTAAATCAAAAACATAAAAAGTAAGAATGATTGTAACATACCTCTTGTTCTGATGAACGACGAGAGTAGAAGAAACGGAATTAATATTTGGCAGAGTGAACTTTCTTTCTCACCGATTCTTCTTCTCACGTTAATGGCACGGTTATTTATAGTTTTTTTTCATTTGAGTTAGATTTGATCCTAGGGATAGATTTGATCGTATTTTAATAGGAATTTTACGATTCAACCCATATACTTTTGGAAATTATAAAACGATTCATGAACCTTTGAAAATTACAAAATATCCCATAATTTCCAATTTTGTACTTTGGATCAAAAATTTCCAAAATTCAATTTTTATCCATAATTTCTGAAATTACAAATTTACCTTAAAGTTTAAGAAAAACTTAATTTTATCTAATTTATCTTTATCTCCTCAATACTTTAAAGTGTGTGACACATTAGGTTCTTTCTTATATTAGCAATGAAGATAATAATAGACTTCATAAGTTTAGATAAATTAATCTTAATTAATTTATCATTAATTAACTATTTGATTAAGAAATTAATTTTCATAGATCAAGAGCGGCATCTAATGATGCATCATAACCTCCAATTACGAAGGAATACTAACTTTAGTCAAATTTATTTCGTTTACGATTACTGTATGATTCAATCATTTCGCCTTATACATATCTCGCCAATGATATTAAAGTCTAGAAAAAATTAAAAATTCCCTTCTATATATGGGTTATCAGTCTCTACTTGATCTAAGCTTCTAAACAGTTAAATATTGTATACATATATTTTCAAGTCATAATGAAATAATAATTATTTGCTGAATTTTAATATTTATTTAAAAATAAAAACATTATAATTATGATTTAATTTAAGAAATCTATTCTTTTGTAGTAAAAAATTGAGTATATTGATTTTTTTTTTGTTTATAACTTCTTCTCTTTGACGCTTCAAATACAAAACCAAATTGAAACAAATAATTTGCAAGTTATTGAAAATACAGAGAAAATGCTCCAAGAACTTGTATCACCATGAATCATAGAGATCTCTTTTATTCTTCTATAAAAATAATATAAATGTTTTCTCCATGACTATATATCCGAAAGAACTTAACAGGCACGGGATGGATCCCATTTTGTCTGGGATCTTTTGGAGGTACAGAATACTTCATCAGATGATATTGATGCTCCAGCAATTTGATTGAATAAAAGGATTTGCTTCTTCAGCCTCAGTTTTATATAATAGGCCCCGATGTAAGGATTTCAGAAAAATCTGGGTTTTCGCTCGGCTCGGGATAAAAAAATCCCAGGCCGGGCCCTAGATTTAGAAGTCCGGCCCGGCCCGGGCTTAAAAAAAATCATATATATATATTAATATTTCGTAACTATTGTCCTAGCCCTATTCCTGAACAATTTATATTTGCTAGAGAGGAATTGATGAGTGAAGTTGAAGAAGACTTTGAGTCACAAGAGTTGGATTAGTTTGATGCATTTGTTTATAGCATTTGAATTGTTAGTTTATCGTTGAAACTTTTGATGTATTTGTGAATTGTCTTGCATATAATGTGAATATATTTTGTATTTGTATGTTTTTAAGTTTTTATCAATTTTTCTTTTTTTTTTTAAAAAAAAAATGCCGGATAAAGCCCGGACTTGGCCCAGCCCGGCAGATGCTTGGGCCGGACTTTTCCCGGGCCCGAGCCAATATTTTCCTTGCCGAGCTCGGGCCGAGCTTATCAAAGCTCGGCCCGGCCCAGTCCATTGTCATTTTTACCCCGAAGAAATCAACATCTTCTTCCTGCTTCTTCTACGGCACTGAATTAATATAAGAATGAACAAAAATCAAATTATGGATCTTCTGTTAGTTTCCAACGATTAAAGTCAAAGAAAGGAAGCACTGAAAGCATGATTGATAAATAAATAAATAAAATATATGGGTAGATCCCACATACTTAAAAAGAAAATAATAAAAAAAATTAAAATTCATTATTTGCACAGTGAATCTCATGTCTATAAATAGAGACTTCATTTTATTATTTTTTCATTCCATTCTCAACCAAATCTTATGTATTTAAGGAGAGAAAAATGTAGTTTCTTCTTAAGAGTTTGTAAAAGAATTGTAATTCTTCTTTTCTAAGAGAGTGTGAGATTGTTCACTCCTTGTGTTTAGAGAGGTTGTAAAATTCCAATGAGCGGTAAATGTATCATTATTTCCCACTCATTTGATCTAATATTTTGTATAGTTTCTTAAGTTTTGTGAATATTTTGATGTGTTCTGTGTTATTTTGTAGATAAATAAAGTTTCAGGACACTTTGGAGGTGATTTGGGGCCAAAATAGTGAAAAATGACAAAAAAGGCAAAATTATAATTTGGTGGGTCGCGACCGCTAACGTGCACTGACCTTTGCTAACATGCGCCACTTCATGCTAATACGCAGGGACACGTGTGTAGGACACAGAACTTGGGCGACGCATGCTGTTCTAGGCTCGCGGCCTAGTGGGAGTACGGAGTAGTCCGCGGGGGACTAAACCGGAGAATAATGGAGTCGCCACCCGGTGTGAACCGGGAAAATAGTTTAAGGCCGCACTCACCCCTCGCAAGGGAAGACCTCAAACCGTTGGGTTCGGAATGGTCTCTTACTTATGCCACTTGTGATGATATAATTTGTGCAATAAATCAACCGAGTCTACTCAATAATCATGCTCAAGGGTATTTAGATCTAACATGCATTCGCTAAATAAATCCTATTCTAAGTTTGCATGCTTGAAAGTAAGTCTTTAAACGGCAAACACAATTCCACACAATGAGCATATTAAACAATAGAATCAACATATATAAATCGTTATTCAAACATAACGTAAACTAATAACATGCATAAAGAACAACATAAATATGCTTTAAAGAATAAATAACAAACTAAATTAAATCATGCTTAAAATAATAAATAAACAACCTAGAACTATGACATGCTCAAATACAAATTTGGATGAGACGAGATACGTGTATCTTAAGTGGTACGTGGCGTTGTATCCCGAGTGCAGACCGCACTACCGTTCATTCGGAATCGGCTACGGAATTTACGTCCGGGTTTCCATCCGATATACCACAAAAGGGGAACACATATCTCACCCATCCAACAATCACATCATGCCTCAATCGACTCTCATGCAATAATATTCTTAAAATAAATAAAATAAAATGAAAGATATAAATAAAAGGGTGCCCTCAGGTCTAACCTCTTTTGTCGTCTCACGAAAGGGCGTTACACGTCCGTTGGAAGGGTAGATGATCCGCAACTTTCCCGGTTCACTAATCCAATGTTTTTCCTTCGTTGCTTTGCTGTTTTGGGCTGCTGTTTGCTCACTGTTTCTGCGGTATTCAGGCGGTGTTTCGGGGTAGAATTTTTGGTAACAAATGGGTAGATTTTCTGGACAGTTTTGCGGATTTAAGGCAGTGCAGTTTCGGTGATTATAGGGCAGATTTTGTGGGTTTTTGGGCAGTTTGTTGAGCAATTTTCAGTCAATTTGTTGGGTGTTGAACGAGGGTCTTGGCCAGGGTTTGTTTGCTCACTACCAGAATGGTTTCTAGCCCCACGTTCGTTCTATTTTTATTTGCATGCGCTGCTGGCTGGTGCCTTGTGTTCACATCCACGCTGATTTGGTTTTAGTGCTACAGCTGGCGTGAGGTGTGGCGGGTCTGTCGGTAGCTATTAGGGTTATTGAATGATCACTGGATGGCTTCTTTACAGTCAGTGTATGGGGTTACGGTTGTTTATGATTTTTGTTTATTTGGCGTGAAGGGCTAGGGTGGCTACGTAGGCTGATGAATGGCGTATAGGTTGGCTTTATTTGTTGGTCGAATGCAATTTTAAAACGTGAGCTGTGTGTGGTCTGTGTAGGAGCGTTCCTTTATGGCTTTGTGTTTGAGTTGTCACGAGAGAATGGATCGTGCGTGGCTTATTTGTAGGCAGGTGTGTGTTTGAGCAATCAATTAAAGGGGGGCTGGTTCGTTGCTTTGGGTTTATGGTTGTGCGTGTGTTAAGGCAATTGGTGAGGCTTATGCAAGTGCGTGAAGGCGTGGAGAAGTAAGGCTGCATGAAGCTTATGAAGATGTGGGGCTGATTGATTAGAGTATTAGGAGATGTGAGAGGCTTAAAATATTAGGGTTTTGTTGTGACTACCTGTGAGAGGGGAGAGAGAGCCGAAGGTTATTTTCTTTTGTGTTTTTTCGTAAGAATGAGCCAGCCAGGGTTTTGGTAAGGGGTGAATGGTTCTTTTTATAGGCCAAGGGAGGGGGTTTAGCGTGTTGGAGAAGGAATCAAATTTGTGTATTAATTAGGAGATATTTTTAATTTAGTATGTGATAGGGAAAATCTTTAATTAGGGGAATTAATTTGATTTGTTCTTTTTAGTTAAGGATATGATTTATTTAAATTGGTAGGTGATTTAATTAAATTAGGAATGTGTTTTATCTTAAATTGGTAGGTGATTTAATTAAATTAGGAATGTGATTTAATTTAATTTAAGTTTAATTTAATTTGTTTTAATTATTTAATTTGTGAGGTGTATTTTAATATTTTATTTATTTAATTCGTGAGATGTGTTTTAAAACAGAGGTCCAACAAGCGAACCCGAAGCTAAACAACTCAGATAAAATCCAACAAAATTCTATTTTCCAACTTTACCCTTCCAACGTCCGATTCCCGCGATTTTCACGACTAAAGAGGTAGTGTCCCCATACGAGACTCATCATCGGGACTTATATGCAAAAATGCAGTGCCTACAACGTGCCAAAATCAGAGAAGTTTGCTATCATGCGCTTTTGCTAACATGCGCCTACCACATGTCAACATCTCAGCAACTTTGCTAAGTGCGTCGTGCCACGTGTCACCATCACATGCTGCCAACACTCATCATTGAAGAACGCGTCATTGCTGATGTCATATGACGTCAGCGTCGTGATGCAAGACCAAACCTGCGCGTCGCGATGCGCGTCCAATAATTCATCGCCAGACACATGTCAAGTCCTCCGCAAGCCACGCTGCATCTCTCGCCGGAAATCACGGCGCGTTGTGACGCGCCGAGGGTTGCGCATCGCGACACACGGCCACCATGGACGCCTATAAATAGAGCTCGAAATTTCAGTTTCAGATGTACCTTCCTCTCTGAATTCTCTGATATAAATAAAGAGTTTGTATCTAGTTTGTTTAAATTTCAGTTCTGTAATTAATTTTATTTACTTTTTGTAATAGTAATTTACTTTTTTTATTTTTCAGTTTTTATTATTCACCAATGAGGAGGTAACTTCCCCCTGCTAGGGTGAAAGATAAAACTTTTGTCACTGCTATTTAGATTAATCTCCCTTAATTATAATATAATAATTACTTAAAATATGACTTAATGAGGATACTGTTATATTGGTCTGTTGGTAATTATTCATAAACTGGTTTTAACCTGACTAAGAATGGATACCGCCCGGTTGGTCGGTTGGTAATTAAATATTGATCTGCATGTCTTACGGATAGGAGTCCAAATACCACAGTCGACATGTCGTACGGATAGGGAACACACTTTGACCGGACATGAGTCGTCATGGTGAAGTCTCTGGACGATTGAACCAGATGTTCATAAGTGTTTTCACTCGACTTGTCGTACGAGACGAGTGAATATTATAATTCTCAATTGACTCGACAAGAGTCATCGGGGGGATGTCCCCGGTTGACTGAACCAGATGGTGGCTCAGGACTAACTTCACTCGACTTGTCGTGAGACGAATGAATACCATAACTTTTGTTTGACTCGACATGAGTCATTAGGGGGATGTCCCTGGTCGGCTGAACCAGATGGTGGTTGGTGCCTATACTCGTACGATTTTCCGTTGTATCCTGGGAAACAATCGTCTCATGTTCTACTGCACCTAAGGTAGGGGACGAATTTATTTTAAGGATATTGTTGACATCAACAAGCCTCGGGAAAGTGAAGAAGTAGTGGTTCGGTTCTGGATCAACTTCATCAATTTCAGGGTCTAACTCTTTCTCTCAGCCTCCGCTCATCAGGGTCTGCCTCCACTCGCCACCCTCTGCCTCCGCTCACCAGCCTCTACCTTGGCTCGCCAGCCTCTGCCTTTGCCGTCAGCCTCTGCCTCTGCCCTCAGCGTCTGCCTCTGCTCTCAGCCTCTGCCTCTGCCGTCAGGGTCTGCCGTCAGGGTCTGCCGTCAGGGTCTGCTGCGTGGGTCTGCCGTGAGTAGGGATGGCAGTGGGTAGGGTATGGTGCGGGTTTTCCATTACCAAACCCGCACCCCCGCATATGTAAATAAATTACCAAACCCGCACCATACCCGTTGCGGGTTTTAATTTTCATTACCAAACCCGCACCGGATATAAAAATAAATTACCAAACCCGCATTGGTACCCAACGGATTTTTTGCGGGTTTTTAAAAATATTGAATTACTTTGTGTTCTTAATAATATAATTTTTTTAATTAAATAATTTATTTTTAATTGCTAGCTGTAGTTTTCACATTTGTTTTTCATTTGACATATACAACATGCAATGTATGTATATACAGTACATATATAACATAATGTTAAAGACTCAGTACCATATGTTTATTTTTTCATATAAACATAATTAAAACGAGTTTTTTCCCTTCATAATTATAATTATCTAATTAGCAAACTCAATCGACAATAAGGGAAAAAGTAATCACCAACCTTTGGTCATATTTTTTATGCTAAGTGTAATGAAAGTGATGCTTACAAGGCTCAAGTGGTGTAAGTGTAATGAAGAAGTAGGAAAGCTACTGAAGTTGCAGCAAACACTAGCTTATTTTGCTTGCTCGCTCTCTCCCGTTTCTGATTATATGAACTTAATCCAAATTTTTGTATTATAATTTTATTAACAGTGTGATTAGAAAAAAAAAATAGTCATGCAAAAAATCTTCAGTTGGGCAGTTTGCGGGCTGCGGCTGAGTGTGAGTGTGGAACTGTGTATTAGTGTTTTAGGTTTAGGTTTTGTTAGTTATTTTTATATGAAGGTTTTTTTTATATTGTCCTAAAATATTTATTAATAAAAAATAATATTGCGGGTATATGGATACCCGCAACGGATACCCGCATTTTTTTCTTAAATACCAAACCCGCACCGCACCCGCAGCGTGTTCTGCTTTAAATTACCAAACCCGCACCGCACCCACTAATATATTTAAATCCTACCCATTGCGGGCGGGTTTTTGCGGGTTTGCGGGTTTGTGGGTAAAATTGCCATCCCTAGCCGTGAGGGTCTGATTTCAGGGTCCGCTCTCAGGGTCTGCCGAGAGGGTTTGCTAGGCTGAAATTAAGCCTAATTTTGGATTTCCTTGTAACTACCAATCATTGTATTTGTAATACTTGAACTACAGAAGATACATAGAAATAGCCCTAAAAATTCATGAGGAAAATCAAAATAAAAAAATAGCCAGCCGTCTAAAGCCACGCATTGTCAATGGCTCATTCCACCGTAATTTAAAAAAAATATTATTTAAACCGCATGCCGATAGAGGAAAACAAAATCGAACTGAAACAAATAATTTGCAATAGAAACCCAAAAAAAAAGGGTAAAAATATCATGATGAAGAAATAGCGATGGTTGCAGATAGCGCTTTGGGACGAGACATTAAATCAAAAACATAAAAAGTAAGAATGATTGTAACATACCTCTTGTCTGATGAACGACGAGAGTAGAAGCAACATAATTAATATTTGGAAGAGTGAACTTTCTTTCTCAGCAATTCTTCTTCTTACGTTAATGGCACGGTTATTTATAGTTTTTTTTATTTGAGTTAGATTTGATTCTAGGGATAGGATTTGATCGTATTTTAATAGGAATTTTACGATTCAACCCATATACTTTTGGAAATTATAAAATGATCCATGAACCTTTGAATATTATAAAATATCCCATAATTTTCAATTTTGTACTTTGACTCAAAAATTTCTGAAATGATTGTAACATACCTCTTGTCTGATGAACGACGAGAGTAGAAGCAACAACATTAATATTTGGAAGAGTGAACTTTCTTTCTCAGCAATTCTTCTTCTTACGTTAATGGCACAGTTGTTTATAGTTTTTTTTTTATTTGAGTTAGATTTGATTCTAGGGATAGGATTTGATCGTATTTTAATAGGAATTTTACGATTCAACCCATATACTTTTGGAAATTATAAAATGATCCATGAACCTTTGAAAATTATAAAATATCCCCTAATTTTTAATTTTGTACTTTGACTCAAAAATTTCCTGAATTCAATTTTTATCCATAATTTCTGAAATTACGAATTTTCCTTAAAGTTTAAGAAAAACTTAATTTTATATGATTTATCTTTATCTCCTCAATACTTTAAATGTGTGACTTATTAGGATCTTTTTATATTGACAATGGAGATAATTGTGGAGACTGATTTTGGTCGAGGTCCACAATTGAGAATGTGAGCAGAGGGGCACGAGCGAACTTGCAAAATGAGTAGAGCAAAAGATGGTGGTTCACGAGAAATCTTTCTCTGCATGTCTTATGGATAGGAGTCCAAATACCACAGTCGACATGTCGTACGGATAGGGAACACACTTTGACCGGACATGAGTCGTCATGGTGAAGTCTCTGGACGATTGAACCAGATGTTCAGGAGTGTTTTCACTCGACTTGTCGTACGAGACGAGTGAATATTATAATTCTCAATTAACTCGACAAGAGTCATCGGGGGGATGTCCCCGGTTGACTGAACCAGATGGTGGCTCAGGACTAACTTCATTCGACTTGTCGTGAGACGAATGAATACCATAACTTTTGTTTGACTCGACATGAGTCATTAGGGGGATGTCCCCGGTCGGCTGAACCAGATGGTGGTTCAGGACAAACTTCATTTGACTTGTCGTATGAGATGAGTGTATACCATGATTCTTATTTGACTCGACATGATTCATCAGAGGGATGTCCCCGGTCGACTGAAACAGATGGTGGTTCAGGAATAATTTCAATCGACTTGTCGTATGAGACGAGTGAATACCATAATTCTTATTTGTCTCGACATGAGTCACCAGGGGAATGTCCCCGGTCGACTGAACTAAATGATGGTTCAGGAGTAACTTCACTCGACTTGCGTATGAGACGAGTGTATACCATAACTTTCATTCCATCAGGGGATGTCCCTGGTTGATTGAACCGGACGGTGGTTCAGGATTAACTTCACTCGACTTGTCGTATGAGATGAGTGAAAACCATAATTCTTATTCCAATCAAGGGGTGTCCCCGGTCGACTGAACCGGACGGTGGTTCAGGAGTAACTTCACTCGACTTGTCGTATGAGACGAGCGAAACTCTTATTCCATTAAGGATGTCCCGGGTCGACTGAACAGGATGGTGGTTCAGGAGTAACTTCACTCGACTTGTCGTATGAGACGAGTGAATACCATAATTCTTATTCCAGTCAAGGGGATGTCCCTGGTCGACTGAACCAGATGGTGGTTCAGGAGTAACTTCGCTCGACTTGTCGTATGAGACGAGGGAAACTCTTATTCCATTAGGGATGTCCCGGGTCGACTGAACCGGATGGTGGTTCATTAGTAACTTCACTCGACTTGTTGTGTGAAACTAGTGAATATCATAATTCTTACTTGACTCGACATGAATCAACAGGGGGATGCCCCCAGTCCACACATTCGACAGTTAAATTATCACCAAGTTGTCTCTGGTCATTAATTGCAAACCCTAGCGCGGGTTACGAGGAGTTTTTGGCGGGAATTTTTACGCCAATTCAGGTTGCGTGTATAAAAGAGCTTTAGGCATTTCATTTTGCCTCATTCGGAAGTCGAGTAAGGAGAGAGCTCTCAAGTGTTTTAAAGGTATTCTTCGAAAACTTTCTCCTGTTCTTCAATTTCTTTAAACATTCATAGTGATTATTCAAGATGTTCTAAGGTAGATTTGGCTGTTTGATCTTTGGGTTTGTGTGACTTGTTTAAAAATTGTGTTTGTGGGTTTTGATCTTAGGAGGTAGGTTACTCGAGAAATTAGTTGTTTATATGCTAGTTGTTTGGAGGATGTCGAGTGGAGAATCTCTAGGCAGCTTAGGTGCCAACATCGACAGTTATGTCGAATCGTCGAGTGACACCAATGAGGAAGTAGAAAACAAAGATTGGTCGTACTAGTGGATGATCGAATGTGGCGTAGTTACCCTAGCTAGGCCTCCTCAAGAGACCCCTACCGAGGCCATTCCACTAAGGTCTTTGCCCGATGTCGGAGAGTCGAGTGACTTTTCTTGTACGAGTGAACCCACTAACTTACTATCAAAAAATCCCGCTAGTCGAATGACAGGGAAAGCGTTGAGGGAGCTCAGCATTATGTATAGGTTTCCTGAATCTTTGGAACTCCAGGTGCCTTCGTCGAATGAAAGAATAAATTACAAGGTTCCGGCGTGGATGGGATTCTACGTACGTTCATTTTTTGTAGGGTTGAGGTTTCATATTCCGAGACTGGTCTGGGAGGTTCTGGATCATTTTAGAGTTGCTCCCTCACAGTTGATGCCAAATGCATGGAGGCTCTTATTGTCGATTGAATGTTTGTCTTTTGAGTTGGGAATACTCTTCGAAGTAAGGGATGTTTTAGATACGTACTACCTGAATGAGCATTTGAAGGAGAAAGGAAGATACACTTTGATCCTTAGACAGAGAAATATGCCTTTAGTTACTGGATTGCTGACTAATGATAGAGGAAATTGGCATTCCTATTACTTCTTTGCAACCCAGGAATTCAACCAGCAGCAGCTTATCCACTGTCGGGAATGCCAACTATGCCTGATCGGATCCCAAGTCATTCAACAGATAAATGGCGGTTTTTGGTGATTTTTCAGGGGGTTTTTGTGCAGTTTTTTAGTGTAGTTTTGGGGTATTTTCTGGACTGTTTTAGGGGTTAAAATTGCTGTAAAAAACTGGCAGAACAGTGGGGCAGAATGCGGCAATTTTATGGGCAGTGCAGTGGACGTTTAGGCTTTGTTTTTGGTCGTGCAGTGGGCAGTGCAGTGGGGGGCTGTTTGGCGTGACTTTGGGGCTGTGTTTGGGCGTGTTTTAAGGTCAGTTTAGGCGTGAATTCAAGGCTGTGAAGGAGGCTAGATGCGACAATGGGAGGCTGAGTTTGGCGGCTTAGGCGTGAATGAGGTGGAATGGGGGAAGATGGTTCACGACAATGCAAGGGTTTAGGGCTTTGAAGATGCGACAATGGGGGCTTTGAGAGGTCTTAGACGTGCAAGAGAGGTGATTCGTTGAGTGAATATTATGTGTATGTCCTAGGGTTGAGAAGGGTGGTGAAGGGTTCTTTTTATAGGCAAAGGAGTAAAGACTTTCCTTATTTGAATAGGAAAGAATCTCCTATTGATGGTGACATCTATATAATTGGTATCTCATAAGGAAAAGATCTCCTAATTTAGGATTGTGATTGGATTTTGATTAGGAAAGAGATCTATGAGATTTCTTTTAATTAAGAAGGGATTTGACTTGATTTAAGCATGTTAAATGTGCATCTACCTAATTAAGCATGATATGGAGGTGAATGATGTCTGTTGGGCGTGGGTTTTGGTTATTTTGGATAGGCTTGGGCATTTGGGCTTGGTTAGTGGTTTGGTAAGTGGTTTACGGGGGTTTTGGGCCGATAATAAGCTTTGAAACAGAGATCCAACAAGCAACCGAAGCTAAATAACGGGATTAAATCCAACAAAAATTCCAATTTCCAACTTTACCCTTCCAACGTCCGTTTCCCGCGACTTTCACAACTAAAGAGGTAGTGTCTCTATACGAGACTCATCATCGGGGCTTATATGTAAAAATACAGTGCTTACAGTCGCCTCCACTTTGATGGGACTTGTGCAGTGTGTGACAATGACAATCATATCAAAGTACGTGCAATGTATTTTTACTTACCTGGCTCGCCAGCTGCCACTTGACTTTCCATGTTGACGTGAGTGGATTTGATTGTGCTAAACCCCGTACCTAGGGCGTCGCGGTTGCATCTCTATACCTAGAGTGCGCAGTGATGTCGTTGTTGTCGAAATGCTAACCCCGTACCTAGGGTGTCACAATAGTCCACAATAGTCCACATGACGTACCTGGCGTGCTAACCCCGTACCTAGGGCATCCTTGTGGCCTGAATGCTAACCCCGTACCTAGGGTGTCGCAGTTACGTCTCCGTACCTAGAGTGCCGTAATTTTCTGAATGCTAACCCCGTACCTAGGGTGTCGCAGTAGTATGAATAGTCCACATGCCATACCTGGCGTGCTAACCTCGTACCTAGGGCGTCGTTGTGGCTTGAATGCTAACCCCGTACCTAGGGTGTCGCAGTTGCGTCTCCGTACCTAGAGTGCCACAATTTTCTGAATGTTAACCCCGTACCTAGGGTGTCGCAGTAGTCTGAATAGTCTACATGCCTTACCTGGCGTGCTAACCCCGTACCTAGGGTGTCGATGTGGTCTGAATGCTAACCTGGTACCTAGGGTGTCACAGTAGTCTGAATAGTCCACATGTCGTACCTGGCGTGCTAATCCCGTACCTAGGGTGTCGCTGTGGTCTGAATGCTAACCCCGTACCTAGGGTATCGCAGTTGCGTCTCCGTACCTAGAGTGCTGTAATAATCTGAATGCTAACCTCTTACCTAGGGTGTCGTTGTGGTCTGAATGCTAACCATGTACCTAGGGTGTCGCAGTTGCGTCTCCGTACCTAGAGTGCCGCAATAGTCTGAATGTTAACCCCGTACCTAGGGTGTCGCAGTGTGATATCTCCATACCCGGAGTGCCGTACCTAGCAAAACTGATCTGATGTCTCCATACCCGGAGTACTGTACCTGGCTGAACTGATCTGGTGTCTCCATACCCGGAGTGCCGTACCTGGTTGAACTGATCTGATATCTCCATAAACGGAGTGTCGTACCTGGCAGAACTGATGCTGATAATGATGTGGGCCTCGCCCCTAGAGTGCCATACCCGGCGGAACTGATACTGAACTGATGTGTGCCTCGCCCCCAGAATGCCATACCCGGCAGAAACTGATGCTGAACCAATGTGGACCTCGCCCCCAGAATGCCATACCCGGCAGAAACTGTTATTGATGCTGATACTCTCTTTCAACACACTATAGTGCCTCTCTTCGAGATAATCTTGATAGCTAAACATATTTTTGTCCTCAACGGATGCTTCGCGTCAAAGCCAAAGAATCTTCAAAGTACTCAACATACTCAAACCCAATCCTCTGAATGGGTGATCTGAACTAGACTCCTAGTGTGTGTGTGCTAAGGCTCTTTCGCAGCTTATTCCTTAAGTCAGCCAACTCGACGATTTCGCTTCGGAGAATCAGACGATGGAGATGTTCCTCCTAGTCTATTTGATCCAGTTTTTTTAATGACATTGATTTTGTTACTTGTTCGAACTCTTTTCCTCAACAATAATAAAGACGTTCATTTTGCTGAAACTCTTCTGCAATATGAGTATATTTGAGAAAAGTATTCAACCTTGGTACTATGGAATCCAGTGATGAACACGGGGAACCTTCGCAATAAGCAAACAGAAAAGATAAGATAGACATTCAGAAATTGGGAAATAGAGGCAGTGAAACTATCAGACTTGGAAGGGAATTAGTTCACCGAGCCGATCAACATAGACAGATTGAAGCAGTGGTTTGCCTGAGGAAAAGAAGACTAAGCAGTCACCAAGAGGATTGATGGAAGACCTAACCCGACGGGATAGGAACATGCATGCATGCATACACGTAACATATTCGCATCCTTTTTGTGTTTGTTCTGTTTTGTAATAACAGGTTTCAAAGGAGAAAAAGAGAAAGCGTCAAATACAAGCCAACCAGAAGCAGTAACAGTACAATATCAGCAGTTTTCGAGAATGAATCGCAGAGGGTCGAGGCCCGAATCAGTATCAGTTTTGGGGATAAGTCCCAGGGTCAAGGCCCACATCACTATCAGTTTTGGGGATGAGTCCCAGGGCCGAGGCCCACACCAGTATCAGTTTGGGATGAATCCCGAGGGCCGAGGCCCGAATCAGTATCAGTGGGATGAATCCCGAGGGTCGAGGCCCACATCAGCGTCAGTCGAGGGTCGAGGCCCACATCAGCATCAGTCTGGGGGCGAGGCCCATGCCAGTAGCAGTTGGGGCCGAGGCCCACTTCAGCAATCAGTTTTGGGGATGAGTCCCAGGGTCGAGGCCCACATCAAACACAGTTTGGGAATGAGTCTCAGGGTCGAGGCCCACATTACATCAGTATCAGCATTGCCGGGTATGGCATTCTGGGGGCGAGGCCCATATTACATCAGATCAGTTCTGCCGAGAATGGCACTCCGAGAATGGAGATATAGTCCGGGAATGGGCAGTTCAAGAATGAACAAGCCGAGAATGGCAATCCAAGAATGGAGCAGAGTTCAAGAATGAACAAGTCGGAAATGACACTCCGAGAACGGAGATATGGTCCGGGAATGGACAGTTCAAGAATGAACAAGCCGGGAATGGCACTCCAAGAATAGAAGCACGGTTCGGGAATGAACCACCTCACAGTAACGGTTCGGGAATGAACCACCTTACAGTAACGGTTCGGGAATGGACCACCTTACAGTAACAGTTCGGGAATGAACACCTCACAGTGACGGTCCGGGAATGGACCAACCCACGGCAACGGTTCGGGAATGGACCACCTTACGGCAACAGTTCGGGAATGGACCACATCACAACACGGTTCGGGAATGAACCAGGGGTCGCAGCACCTCACTACCTAAATCAACTCAACACGTGGTAAGTCAAGTGGCAGCTGGCGAGCCAGGTAAGTGAAAATGCATTGCATAAACTTTGATAGGATTGTCACTGTTGCACATTACACAAGTCCCATCAAAGTGGGGGCGACTGTAGGCACTGCATTTTTACACATAAGTCCCTATGATGAGTCTCATTTTGGAGACACTACCTTTTAAGTCACGGAGGTCACGGGAAACGGACATCGGAAGGGGAAATTCAGAATAAACAAGGTTCACTGTTTTTGTTCGTGCTACGTTCGTGTTTACGTTCGAACGTCAAACGGATTGCGGGCGTTCGTGCGCGTTCGAGGAAGCGTTCGAACGGTGTCGGTAATTCTGGTTTTGCTGCTAGCCTCACATCCAGCCCAATTAGCCCCCCAAAGCCCATAAAACACATCCAAATTTAAATAAATAAATATTAATTAAAACATTAACTAAATAAGATAATAATTAAATTAATTAAATAATTAAATAAAACATATACCAAACATAAAATAAACAATTACCAACTTAAACTAAAATCATGCCTAAATTAAACAAATCACATACTAAATCAAAAATATAATCATACCAAGTTAAAATCAATCAACCAATATATTATTCCTAACTTAAAATATTGTATTCCTAAACCAAGCCAATCAAATATTCAACCTTCCCTATCTAGCCAAGATTTGTCCCCCCTCAATCTTTGACTTCCCTTAACCAAACCAAATCAAATCCCTTGCTTCCCTTAACCAACACCAAATCAAATCCCTCTTTAATTAGCCAAATCCATTTCCTTGTCAAGCCCAACCATTTGCCTATAAAAAGAACCTTTCACCAACCTTCTCAACCCTAGCTAGCCCCTAGCTCATACACAACACACATAAAAATTACAGGAAGAACACACCCAAAAACAGTAAGCAAAAGATAAAGGGGAAACGGCAGCGAAACCACAAGGAAACAATAGCAAAAGACGGAGAACGACGACTCAAAACAGTAAAGACAACGAACAAGAACAGTGAACCAGTGAACCGGGAGAGCTGCGGAGCATCCACCTTTCCGACGATCGTGTACCGTACATCCGAGAGGTGATTTAAAAGGTTAGACCTGAGGGTACCTTTGCATTAGTTTATATTCGTTTTTTTATTATTATTGAATTCTATTCGCATGAGAGTCGTTTATGGATGTATGTTGTGGCTTGAATGAAATGAAAGAGTGTCATCTCTTGTGGTATATAGGATGGAAACCCAGACGTAAATTCTGTAGCCGAATCCGAATGGACGATAGTGCGGTCTGTACTTGAGATACAACTCCACGTACCACTTGAGTAAACGGCACCTTCTCTTGTTTTGTGTTGCTTTTGTTTATTTATTTTTCGTCACTTAAATTCTGCATGTTGCTTATTTATGCATGACTCAATCGAGCGCATGGGCTTAGTAAGTGGAATGAAAGATCCCCTATGGGGAGGGGTTAAAGCCCTTTACCACGATGCTTTGCCGCGCCGGTTGATGTGTGTTCGGTTGGATGCAAGACACGTTCAATTGGACATACTTAGAATAATATGATTGTCTTTATGTTTGTATGCATGATGTGATGTGACGCGCATGGGCTTAGTATGTTGGTCTAAAGGTCCTCTCTTTGAGAGATCAAGAGCCCCAAAAGGCCACCTTTACGGCAGTACTTCGCCGCGCCCCTTTATTTTGTTGTTTATGTATTGCGTCCCATTTCATGCATCAGGTTTGTTCCCGTTCGAACGCGTTTAAGAACGCAACTCGAACGCGCATGCATTTTTGCCTTATCATGCATCAGGTCTCATTTCCGTTCGAACGCGTTATCAAACGCCATACGAACACGAGCATTCTGTTCCGTTCGAACGCGTTATCAAACGCCATACGAACGCGAGCATTCTGTTTCATTTCCGTTCGAACGCGTTTACGAACGCTACTCGAACGTGAGCGTTCTGTTTCATTTCCATTCGAACGCGTTTACGAACGTTACACGAACGCGCACACACTGAACTGAGTCTGTCTTATCATATTCATGCATAATTGCCTCTTGGTTGATCTTTCTTGTGTTATATAGCCAACCGTATTATGTGTTCTTGGGATTGTATTCAAGCATGATTAGGCTGTTAGCATGTTATTTGGTTAATAGGTTCATGAGATAGTACTCAAGCATGATTAGGTTGTTCTTAGTTTTCCATACCATAGGATTGAAATATGTTCATAAGATTGCCATGTGATGTTGCATGTTGTGATGAACTTGTTGATGTATGCATATGAATTTAGAAGCATGATATTTTTTGGAAATAAATGTTATTTAAGCCTGGTTAAATTATTACATAAATCCTTTTATTACAAGTGACATAAGTAAGGGACCATTCCGAACCCAACGGTTTGAGGTCTTCCCTTGCGAGGGGTGGTGCGGCCTTAAATCTCATTTTCCCGGTTCACACCGGGTGGCGACTCCATTACTCTCCGGTTTAGTCCCCCGTGGCTACTCCGTACTCCCAACTAGGCCGCGAGCCTAGGACAGCATGCGTCGCCCAGGTTCTGTTGTCCACAGTAAATCTTATAGATTCGGAGGTAGTATGACTTTAGAGTTGGACTCGGGTGGTGTTCGGGATTGTTATACTCGGAGTTGGTTTCAAATTAAAAAAGAAATATATAAACTTGAGAATTATAACGGAAAGAGATTACTAAAACTGAGTATTAATTATGGCTATCTGGTGACTTTCGCTGGTAACTTGGGTCGGGATCTCTCTGGCATGATTAGTAGCATGACTAACTGATACCCTAAATGCATGAGCTATTAATCTATTCAAGAGTTGAGGACTATACATGAACTAAATGTAGCTGAATATCAAACTGACATATATCCTGAGTATCTAAACTGAGCTACATGATCTGATATAGGAAATAAGACACATCACAAATTTCTGAAGTGAAAGAAATACGTGAACAAAGTCCAATAAACTTGAGAGACTACAAACATAAACAAAGCATATACTAAAGGAAATAAATTCATAACTCAACTAGAAATTTCAAAAGGCATCAGCTGAGAAAGGGAATAGAAAGCCAAATAAATATAAACTGAAACTGAAGCGAGAAAGGGAAGATATCCACTCACAAACTGACGCTCCATCGCTAGAGTGCTGGAATTCTACTGAGGGATTTCCTGCAAGATGCTAACTGAACCTGTATTCAAATATGGTTAGCATACTTGAGCTAAGGATAGGAAGTTTGATTCATGGATGCATGAACATGCTACTTAACTGATTGTGCTGCTAGTTCTACATGACATGCTAATGCTAATGCTGATGGGACATTTCGGCGTAGCCGATATAGCCACTTGAAATGCCCAATGCTGACTGTCTATGAATGCCCAAATCTGGCCTTATCATAATGGCCCAACCATTTGACCTAAACATACTCATCAACACATATAACATTTCGTACTATAGTCAAATTTAAACTTAATTTCCTTAATTAACCCAAAACTAAAGCACGCACACACTAAAGTGTTTATTGACATTACTTAATAAATTTCTCATGCTTATCATCAAGTTCATTATAACTCATTTTCATGCTCATCATCTTGCCACACATACATACTTTAACAAACTAAACATCAAGTTTTTAACATTACAAGCATAATTAATCAAAAACACACACACTATTATTAATGTGTTAGGGTTTCCCTCCTTTTCGTGCGTTTGTGTCTTGATCATCCAAATAAGAAATAGTAAAAATATAAAAAGTTAGAATGATTGTAACATACCTTTTGTTCTGATGAACAAGGAAACGGAATTAATAGTTGGAAGAGCGCAGATAAGAAAGCACGGAATTAATGAACTTTCTTTCTCCCCAATTCTACTTCTCACATTGATGGCAAGGATTTCTTTATAGTTTGTTTTTTCATTTGACCTAGATTTGATCATACGGATATATTTAATCGTATTTTTAACCTAATCATAATTCATCCTAAATAAAATAATTATTTTCCTTTCATTTAATTAAATTAATTAAATAAAATTTATCAAATTCTATTTTAAGTAGGATATTATAAATTCGAAATTATAATTTAATACAAATATTACACTAAATTATATTTTTGGAAATTATAAAACGACTCATGCATATTTGGAAACTATAAAACATCCCATAATTTTCATATTTGCATTTTGGCCCAAAATTTTATAAAATTCCTTTTTTGGGCCAAAATGCAAATATAAATCATGATGGTGGTGAGATTTTTTTGGTGTAGTAAAGATTGAATTAAAGTATTGAATTTGTCTAATTGATTTAATTTGGCCATTTGGATTATTTGTAAAATTAGGGTTTATAACCCTTTCCAAATTTGAGGCTTTTCATATATGTGATGTAATATGATGTGTATATTATGTATATTAAATTTGGGATTGATTGAATTTGATCTTGATATGTTTTGAACAAAAAATGACCAAATTATAAATCCTGAAAAACTAGGGGTAGGGGATGTTCGGCAATTTAAGAAATTTTGGGGATTTTGTTGCAATTTATATTTTCATGTATTAGACATGTATAAATCATTTTGGTATTGATTTGGAATCACTTAAATATATATTTGACAATTTGAGGACCAAAATGATCAAAATACAAAGTTATGGGGTCAATTCGGTAATTAAAAAAAATTGATTTCTTGGGTTAAAATTTCAGATTTTAAGTATTGGCTAATTAAATAAATAAGTTTATTTATTTGATCCAAGAAGAAAATTTTAAATCAGAAAATTCTGATTTTCCGCATTCTGCTTCATTAACCCGGTAATTCCCTATAAAACTCCTTCAAAATAGTATCAGAGTGAGTCTGATTCTGAACACCCGATATGATTATGTCTTTAATTTCAATGTTTAATTTAATTTTTACTTTATGCATGCATGTGTTTATTTAATTTGATTAAATAAAGTAAAATCATCTTTTGCGGAAAAATCCCTATTTGAAAATAAGGTTTTTATTTAATATGTATTTGATGCATATTACTTGGTCCTTCTCAATATCGTTTATCGATAAATTTTCTACGAATTTATCCGAGAACGTGCCAAAGCTGTGAGGATATGGCCGGTAGAAATTTATCTGTACCGGATATATTTGATAATAAGTGAATTCAAGCGAAAGCGGAATCCTGAACGTGTCAAGTTTATCATTGACAAGTTTAACCTTGGTACGCCTTCTTATGAACGTGTCAAAATTATCACAACGAGAAAATACTAGCACCAAAAACCCATGAGTCACTAGTGAGTGATCGACAATGAGTTGTCTACCTAATGAATATACCTGGGCGAGAACATGTCAAAGCTAGGAGCTGAAATATATTCATGGGATCCACATTTCACTATTATACTATGATTTGATTATCGCATGTTTTGTATTCTGTTTGGGGATTACAGTTCTGCATGAAATAGTGGGGGGGCATTTTTAGATTAAAAATCCATGATTTAATTAATGTTTTATGATATGATATGAAACTATATTATCTGCTGATTGTTTATTCGCTATCTATTTGATAGATTTGTGATGGCGGCACTTATGGCCACCCCCTTTGCACCAATGGCGGCCGAGGCTTAAAAAATTTATTTATATTTATATTTGCATAATAAATTATATTTATATAATAAAATAAAATTTATTTAATTTTTAATTAATAAATATTGGGCCGGATAAAGCCCGGCCCGAGCCGGGCCCGAGTCGGGCCGGGCCTGCCCTATCCATTACCACTCTTAGAGACCTTAATCGCGGAGGAATCCTAATACGGATCTAGTTTTAAAGAAGTGAAGCAAGAAATCAGAGGCAAAAAATAAAGAAAACAAATCAAATATTCATATATGAACAAAGTAAAGGTTTTGGAATATTGTAATTTCTCATTTGCTAAATTTATTTTGGTTCCTTACTAACTAAACAAATTCACTGTTAAGAGAGGTTTATTCGAGAGATTAATTTCTCATTTTTCCCTTCGAACAAAAAACATTTGTCAACATCATTTAATCTCTAATGACAAACATAAAAACAACTTAAGGTTGTATTTAGTGTGATGGACAAATATTAAGTTGTTATCCGCAACCCGAAAAAAATGGCAGAGGTAAAATTACATATAACATGACCTTACATTGAGTACGTCTTGATTAGGGTTCGCAATGGAACATGACTGCATGAGATTTATCGATCCTTGTCAGTTCTGTTTATATAATTGAGATAAAAATTCATCGTGATCTTATCACATTAATTTTCTCTAAAATCCTATTCTGCATCTTGTTAAATCCCATCATGTTGAATCTTGTAAAAACCTGGTCCCGTTTATTGTCCTATCCAATACTGCTTGAAATTTTGGGATATTTTTTTATCCCATTCTGTCCCGTTTTCAAAACATGACATTAAAAATATATTCTATATCCTATCCCGTTCAATCCGGTTGGGACAGAACATGGAAAATTATCAATCCATTATCAGCTCTAATGACAACTTTTTCCCCCTGCAGAGGTCTGCATTTCATGATAATGGATTTGTGAGTAAATGTCATATTTATGTCCGCTGAGAAATTGGATTTTCTTGATGATTTTAATAAATCTATTGGATTGATAATAAAGTAAGTACCAAGTTGTTTGATAATAAAAGCAATAAAAAAACAAAATGGACAAACATAAATGTCTGAAAAAAACAGTAATAAAATAATAATCACCCTAATCATAAAAACAATTTTTTGTGCACTTAAAATCTGGCCGGACTTAATGCAAGTTTGGCCGGATATTTTGCATGAAATAGGAAAGATAAAAAGTGCATAAACATGCGTAACAACAATAATAGCAGGATAGTGATAACTAGGGGTGTTCATATGGTCGGGTCGAGCGGGTTTATAAATCTTAAAATTTAATTTCGGGTCAATTGTGACCCGACCCGACATTTCGGATCGGGTTAAGGGTTTCAGCCAGAAAATTCAGGTCTGACCCGACCCGATGTAAATGGTATTATAATTATAATATATATATTTTAATGATACAATAATAACACCAAACAAGCACAACAGAAGTGGTAAAATGATTTGTTTGTCTACTAAGTGTTTTCTGGTTCGATTCCCATCAAAAGCAACTGAAAATCCTATCTTTTTAAAAAAGAAGAAAACCAAAAACATATGCTAATATGGAGACTTGAACCTGTGATCAATTGGTTTTCATTCTAATGTTTTGCCATTACAGCTATGAAGCACCTTGTGAATTTGTGTTAATAAAAAATATATATTATACTTAACACATGTTATGTTGACCCGACCTGACCCACAGTGTTTTTGACCCGACCCGCGCGGGTCACCTCCTCAAATTTCGAGTTTCGAATCAAATGACCCGAATGACCCGACCCGACCCGTGAACACCCCTAGTGATAACAATAGGGTTCATGTTCATACAATAACAATAATAACAAAATGACAATAATATGACATGTTTAAAATCAGAAAATCGAATTGTGGAATCATGTGTAATAATAGTAGTGAAGATATGACAAATAACGAAATGATAAAAACAATCACATCGGTCATATATAACAATATAATGATAAAATAGTGAAAGCAAATAACAAATAGGATTAACATGATGTAAAATACATATACTCCCGGCCTAATTTCGGAAAAGTCTGGCTGAATATTTTTAATGTAGGCCGGACATTATTTAATCAAGGGTGTCGAGATATCACACCAACTAATTATTATATAACATATAAAAATTATTTTAAAAAATTATTTATATAGTTATTTTACTTATTTAGCATGCGTAATAATATATTATTAAATTATTATTTAGCATGCGTGATAATATATTATTAAATTATTATTTAGGATGCGTGATAATATATTATTAAATTATTATATGGATGACGTTGTATAACTGTTCATCAACCAAGTGAAGGATTTGAGGCTTCTTAGCTAGTAAAGGATAGGGGTATTCGAAATGCCATGTTAAGAAAAACTAAGGAGGGCAAAATAGTGAACTGGAATATCGAAATTGACGATGCACTATGCACACTTGAAGCAGCATTTCAACAAGTTGGGGTTTTTTAGAAATCCCGGAGCTGTGACCAAATTTAATTTTTTTTCCTTATTATGATAATTATGGTATTTGAATAATTCAAATTACCATAATTTGATAATTTAATATTAATTAAGGTTTTAATTTAAAATATATATATATATATATATCAAACCCTAATTTATTTTCATCTCTTATTCAATAAAATTACATTATTCAAAACTTCATTCTTTTTTACGCTATAGAAGGTGGAGGAAGAAGAGAGTGAGAATGGGCAGGTTAAAGCAAGGCCACACTTCTCACATAGAGTGTTGAGCTTTCTTTTGAAGATTATTACTGAATTGATGATATAGCTCAATTGGTACATCCCATTTTGTTGTCATTGAAAATAAAGTTTATTTTATATTTGAATTTTTTTTTTTTTCGAAATTCTGCCGCTAAACATCATTTCCGGGCTTAAGCGGAGTAGGTAAAACCCTCAGCTGTCCCAGACTTTTACAAGAAACGTATTGCCTGGATTCGAACTCTGGACCTCGAGGTCTAGGGGTGGGCATCAGATTGGATCGAATCGGATCCGATCCGATTATCAAATCCGATCGAATTGAGTTGGCCCGGTTCGTCGGATCCGATCCGCTCGAATTTTTTTATTATTATTTAATATGCAAAACGACGTCGTTACATATTAAATTTTTAAAAAAATTTGAATTATTTAGGATCGGATTTTATCCGATCCGATCCGCTCAATTTTTTTGACTCAAAACTAGATTATGCTTGCAGTTTGTTTGTATTGTGTACCGAATTCGGATCGGATCGGATCGGACCAATCCGATCCGAAATCATCATATTTCGGATCAGACCAATCCGATCCGAGTCGAATTCGGATCGGATCGAGTTCGATAAGATGATTCGGTCCGAACGAATCAAACATCTCATAGCATTTCGGATCGGATCGGATTCGGATTCGATCCAATCCGATCTGAATCCGATAATGCCCACCCCTATCGAGGCTGAACCCTACACTACCAAGATACGTCCTTACGGAATATATTTGGCGAAAATCCAAAGTGCACAGTCAAGACTGTGGGCTTAGCAAATTTGGGAATTATCATATTTTAAACCATCATATAGTATCTAAGGGTATCAAATATTATTAGATACAAATATGTTATTTTGAATATTGAACATGTAACTTAAACCATTAAACATGCAAATTCTATCAATAAATATGCAACTAATTTTATGTTTTGAAAAGTTCCATATTTATTGGTAGAGTTTGCATATTTAATGATTTAAGTTGTATGTTTAATATTAAAAATTACATATTTAAACCAATGATATTAAATATCATTGAGATACTATTGATGGACCCATTCTAAATGGTCACAAATCTCCAAACTCCTAAAACATTTGATGTGGCAAAATATGAGTGGTTAAGGCAAATTAAAACGTAATAAGTGATTTGCACCTTTATATTGTCCCGCACACCTTATAATATGTCAGCAATGGCCATCACGTGGCCCTCAGAAGTAAGTTGATTCATGAATTATCGAAACCACGTGCGGGCTCAATACTACTGGCTGCGGAATTGCGGTTGTTGGTGTTGGACGAAGATGGCAAAAATCCCTTAAAATAGGCCTGGTCGGCTCGAGATCGAATGACTCGATAACCTTTTATATTTTTTAGTTAAATAAATTAAATATGAGTATTGATATTTTTGTAAAATTTTCGTGTGAATATAAAATTTTCATATTCGTTAATTAAATTAGTCAGATACAATATTCAACTGTTACATCCATCTTGGACTGGTTGGTTATTGTTAACTTACTAAAGTACCCCCGTTTTCCAACAAATAGACTTGGCATTTTAGTCTTTCCAATAAAATCAAGGCCTCGACCACGCCTCGTTATCTTCGTTTTGAACGTCGGCCCAAATTATTTATTTAAATATTTAAAATAACATTAAAAGGAGAGAGGAACTACTTTTTTATTTTTAAATTTAATTAATTTCGATAAATTAAGGTCATTGAGTTGCTTACAAATTTCGCAACCCAAATTAACAAATTTGATAAATGATGACCAAATAATGTGAAACATTTGGAAAAGAAGCACTTTAAGCAATGTTATTCAAAATGATTTTCTTTTAATTTTATATATGTATATATATATATATAAATTAAGTCTACTCAAAATTATAAAATTAAATTAATAAGTATATTAAATATATATCATATTACAATAAAAATATATGTTATAATTTTATAAAATTATATTATAATGAAAAAATATATTTAATTATTTTATTAAAATAAAAACACACTGTTCAATTATTTAAAATCAACCTCATCTCTACAATCATTTTTTGTTATTAAATTGTAAAATTAAAATAATAAATTATTAATATATGAAACCTATTACAATATAAAAACATAATCTACTATTAAAATAATAAACATATTTAATTAATTAATTAATTAATATTTAATTTATTATTGTTAAATAATAAAATTAAAATAAAAAACCTATTATAATAAGAAAACGTATTATAATTTCTCATTAAGAGCTAAACGAATAAATCAAGTGAAATATTATAATTTAGGGCTTTCAATATAAGTGAGTTGTTAATTCAAGTATTTTAAGCTCATATGACTGATATACATTCATAAAATACATTTGCGTCATGTGCAAAAATATTTTAATATTTAACATTTGTGTTTCTGCACTGTGACCGACATATCGGTCTCTGATACTGACATACCTGTAGGCATTGTATTTTTGCATGTGAAACCCGATGATGAGTCTCATTTGGAGGCACTACCTTTTGAGTCACGGAAGCCGCGGGAAACGGATATCGGAATGGGAAATTCAGAATAAACAAGGTTCACTGTTTTCGTCCGTGCTGCGTTCGTTACTTCGTTCGAACGTCAAACAGATTGCGGGCGTTCGTGCCGCGTTCGAGGAGGCGTTCGAACGGTGTCGGTAATTCTGGTTTTGCTGCTAGCCTCACACCCAAGCCCAATTAACCCACCAAAGCCCATAAAACACATCCCAATTAATAAAACACATTTAAAACACATGGGAAATTAAATTAAATTAAACATTGAATTAGATAAAATATTTAAACCATTTACCAATTAAATAAAACACAAAATATAATCATACTTAATGAAGATAAATCAAATATATTAACTTCCTAACTAAACAAATCACATACTAAATTAAAAAGATGTCATGCCTAATTAAAATCAATCATAACAAATTAAAGATATTGACTTCCTATTCTAGCCAAGATTTGTCCCCCCTCAATCTTTGACTTTCCTTGCTCAACACCAAATCAAATCCTCATTTTAATGCCAAAATCTCTTCCTTGTGAGACAAGGTGAAGCCCTAGCCCTTCTCTATATAAAGAACCCTTCGCCAACCTTCTCAACCCTAGCTCATACAGATAATATACACACAACTCACACAAATCACAAGAGAAAAGAAAATAACCCCAAGCCTTCACATTAAAAGCACCTTCACAAACCGATCAGCCCTACACGTCCATAAACCTCACAAATCTCCTCCACTCCATTACCGAAAATAGCAGCCCCCTAAGCCTCCACACATCACCGAAAAATATACCCCCAAACGGCAGCCCAAACACGCTCCAAACAGCCGCTAAAGTACCCCCAAACAGCAGCCCATTTCCCCCCCGAAAACAGCAGCAAAATCCTCTTAAAACATTCCCTAAAAAACTTAAAGTAATAACATAAAAAAAAATGCATTCATAATCCTTAAAATAACCACACAAGACTGCACTAAGAACCCACACAAAAACTTGGAACAGTCCGTTGAAACGTCAAAACAGGTGACCTGAACAGTGAGCAGCAAAACAGAGGCCGAACAGTAGCAAATCGGAGTCAAAAGCAGCAGCAAAAGACGGAGAACGACGACTCCAAACAGTGAGACAACGAACGAGAGCAGTGAACCAGTGAACCGAAAGAGTTGCGGAGCATCCACCCTTCCGACGACCGTGTGCCGTACATCCGAGAGGTGATTTAAAAGGTTAGACCTGAGGGTACTTTTCACACTCATCTTTATTTGATTTTTGTTATTTATTTTGATTGTATTTTACTTATTTGTTAAATCTTGTTTGTGTATGATGTGTGTTGTGGGTATTGGAGGAATGGAAGAGTGTCGTCTCTTGTGGTATATAGGATGGAAACCCAGACGTAAATTCCGTAGCCGAATCCAAATGGACGGTAGTGCGGTCTGTACTTGGGATACAACTCCACGTACCGCTTGAGTAAACGGCACCCTCTTTTGTTTTGTGTTGCTTTGGTTGATTTATTTTTCGTCACTTGAATTCCGTATGTTGCTTATTTATGCATGATTCAATCGAGCGCATGGGCTTAGTAAGTGGAATGAAAGATTGGTTAAAGCCCTTTACCACGATGCTTTGCCGCGCCGGTTGATATGTGTTCGGTTGAATGCAAGATACGTTCAATCGGGCATACTAAGTTTGATATTATTGTGTTTAATTCTTTGTATGCATGACTCAATCGAGCGCATGGGCTTAGTAAGTGGAATGAAAAATCCCCTATGGGGAGGGGTTAAAGCCCTTTACCACGATGCTTTGTCGTGCCGGTTGATGTGTGTTCGGTTGGATGTAAGATGTGTTCAATCGGGGCATACTTAGTTTGATATGATTGTCTTTATGTTTGTATGCATGATGCGATCGAGCGCATGGGCTTAGTAAGTGCGATGAGAGGTCCTCTAATTGAAGAGGTTAAAATCCTTTACCACGATGCTTCGCCGCGCCTCGCATTGTACTATTTGTCATTTATGTATTGCGTCCAATTTCATGCATCAGGTCTGTTCCCGTTCGAACGCGTTTACGAACGCAACTCGAACGCGTATGCATTTTTGCCTTATCATGCATCAGGTCTCATCTCTGTTCGAACGCGTTCACGAACACCATACGAACGTGAGCATTCTGTTTCATTTCTTTTCGAACGCGTTAACGAACGCCATACGAACGTGAGTATTCTGTTTCATTTCTGTTCGAACGCATTCACAAACGCCATACGAATGTGAGCATTCTGTTTCATTTCCGTTCGAACGCGTTTACGAACGCTACTCGAACGAGAACCTTCTGTTTACCGTTCGAACGCGTCTACGAACGCTGCACGAACGCCCACGGTAAACAGATCCTCTTGCATCACATTACGACATGTCCATCTTAGCACATAGTTACCCTTTTTTACGTTATGCATTTGTATTACCTCTCTAGTTGTCTATTTCTGTTATGCGCTTAAATATCTTTTCTTAATATGCATGCTAGTAAGAATGCTATTTGTTTGCGTTTCTGTGTCCACCAATGTGTTCATTAACTTGTATGCTTGCCATATGATAATCCTTATGTATGCAAATTGAGACATAGATTACATGCAAATAGGCTGTATGTAAATTCGAATATGTGTTACATATAAATTTAGATGAACTTGTTGATGTATGTATGTGAATTTAGAAGCATGATATTCTTAGAAATAAGTGTTACTTAAGCCTGATTAAATTATTATATAAATCCTTTCATTACAAGTGGCATAAGTAAGGGACCATTCCGAACCCAACGGTTTGAGGTCTTCCCTTTTGAGGGGTGAGTGCGGCCTTAAATCTTTGTCCCGGTTCACACCGGGTGGCGACTCCATTATTCTCCGGTTTAGTCCCCCGTGGCTACTCCATACTCCCGACCGGGCCGCGAGCCCGGGACAGCATGCATCAGGTCTCATCTCTGTTCGAACGTGTTCACGAACGCCAAACGAATGTGAGCATTCTGTTTCATTTCTGTTCGAACGCGTTAACGAACGCCATATGAACATGAGTATTCTGTTTCATTTCTGTTCGAACGCGTTCACAAACGCCATACGAACGTTTCATTTCCGTTCGAACGCGTTTACGAACGCTACTCAAACGAGAACATTCTGTTTACTGTTCGAACGCGTCTACGAACGCTGCACGAACGCCCACGGTAAATAGATCCTCTTGCATCACATTATGACATGTCCATCTTAGCACATAGTTACCCTTTTTTACGTTATGCATTTGTATTACCTCTCTAGTTGTATATTTCTGTTATGCGCTTAAATATCTTTTCTTAATATGCATGCTAGTAAGAATGCTATTTGTTTGCGTTTCTGTGTCCACCAATGCGTTCATTAACTTGTATGCTTGCCGTATGATAATCCTTATGTATGCAAATTGAGACATAGATTACATGCAAATAGGCTGTATGCAAATTCGAATATGTGTTACATATAAATTTAGATGAACTTGTTGATGTATGTATGTGAATTTAGAAGCATGATATTCTTAGAAATAAGTGTTACTTAAGCCTGATTAAATTATTATATAAATCCTTTCATTACAAGTGGCATAAGTAAGGGACCATTCCGAACCCAACAGTTTGAGGTCTTCCCTTGCGAGGGGTGAGTGCGGCCTTAAATCTTTGTCCCGGTTCACACCAGGTGGCGACTCCATTATTCTCCGGTTTAGTCCCCTGTGGCTACTCCGTACTCCCGATCGGGCCGCGAGCCCGGGACAGCATGCGTCGCCCAGATCCTGTGTTCCCACAATACCGGTATCTCTATTCTGCTTTGGGCAGTTTTGCATGCTCTCTAGAATTAGGATACACCATGTCAGTTTCTCATACTGACCACTCTAGAGTTTACATATTAGAACCGGGCGGGATCATACCGATCTCCATACCGGTTAGCTAACTGACATATCAGTATCCATACCAGTAAGTAATCTGGTAGGTCAGGCGCTTAAATGCTCAACGATCATATTCAGTGGCTGTTTAAATTGCAGGATCGGTATTCTAGCCTTTATAAACCGGCATACAAGTGTCATGATAGAGAGTTGAGATAATTTTATATTTTACTATAAAATTGAGTCTTAAATTTATTTTTGTTAAGTTATAACACCTTCATACCTTTTTCTGAAGCAAAAACATAGAGAATAAGTTAAATCTTCTTTATCATATACTCTATTCACAGTCAAAGCTCGCACACTACACTTTCATATCATTTAGTGAGTTTGGATTTACTTGGTTTAAACACTCACATGTTTAATATTCTTTATCTTTTGTGAGTAGTCAAGTGATATTGTAAAATCTTCTTATATCAAACACTTATCTTTTGTGAGTACTCAAAAATGTGAATTTGTGTAAAGATTTAAAAGTAAACCTACAGACAAAACTCTTCTTCTTGTTGTTGAAAGGTTTTTTGTTGTTGTTGTTGAAAGGTTTGGAGTGATCCTACATATAAAAATCTTATGTAAAGGTTTATGGTGAACCTATGGACAAAACTCTTGGTTTGTGAGTGAGTTACAGAGAACTATCGATGTAAAGTGCATAATCAGGTTTACATAGTTGAAAGTTTCAAACGTTGCTTAGAGCCTTAGAGGAGTAGACATAAGCATTATTGGCCGAACCACTGTAAACTACAATGTCAATTTCTATAACTATTACTATTTTATTTATCGCAAGTTTCATATTATATTTTCATATTACTTAGCAAAACTTGTCATTGGTAGAATTAATTGTTGAATACATTAATTGTAAAACTTGAACATTAAGCGTAATTGATAAAACTACTAACTAAACAGTGTACGGGCCAAATTTAGCCCAAGAGTAATTTCGACTTTTACTTCAAGCCCAAGTTGCCATCACAGATTCTCTCTTAGGAAGCCCGGATTTAGTGTGTATATCGGCCCAAATATTCGCAGGCCCATACCAGTACAGATCCAATGACCCACCGTATGTTAACCCATGTAACACTCAGATACATAAACACCATTTATAACCCAACTGTTTTCAATCTTCATGACTGCCCATAATTCTCCTTTATGATGCGACCGTTACCAACACACAAAACGTATGTCAATTAAACGTATTCATGGGTCTCACCTCAAATAACTTATAAAAGGAACTGAAGTCTACAACAAGGGGACAGACTCCATAACTCTCAGCACCGCCCACCCATCGCCCTCACGGCAGCCTACAGGGATTAAGGTAACATCTGACATATCCCCCTACTACAATTTTAGCACCATATTTCCATCATTGACTTGGGCGTCGGAGTGCCCCTGGCACCCACCACACCGGTGGGCAGAACTCCCGTTCACCCTACATCTTTGTTTTGCAGGATCGCCAGTGCCCCCTATACAAAATCTCAATTGTAGACCTCGGCCGAAAACCAGCGTCTATAGTTTGGCGCCCATCGTGGGGCCCTAGCGATTCTTAGAAAGCAAAGACATCTCTATCTACGACCCTTTCACATATAACGATCCATGGGTTGATTGTCATCAACCTCTTACTACATGTGAAATGATGGTTATCTTCCTTAGAATGCATGGATTACCTTCAGCTCCATACTACGTGATTGGGTTTTATGGACTTCTATAAGGAACAAGTACTTGGCATGAAGACGGTGTCCCAATCGACAATACCCGAATGAAGTCTTGGCGTGGATATCCCAGTCAACATTACCAAGTAAGGCTTGCACTTTTTAAGAATGTCCCAATCGACATTAGTTAAACATGAGACTTGTTAGGGATGTCCCATTGGACGATAATGTGTAGCTTTGGACTTATTCTAGATGTCATATATGACATTACAGTTCATAGTTCGAGACTTATTATAGATGTCTCAGTCGGCATTTACGATGTGTGACATGGGACTTGTTAGGGATCTCCCACTCGACATCAGTAAATTGTTGAGGGAGTCCCAATTGCCATTACTATATATATAGCTTGTTAATTGTTTGAGATTCCATTCTACGCTCCATACATGCGGCTTGTCACTTGTTCAAGATATCTTTTGACATGAGATGGTAGAAGTCCTAGCAAGATGGTTGAGGTCCCATTCCATACGACATTGAAGAATTCATAACTAGAGGTTCCACCCCACATGACAAGGAATAACTACTAGCTAGAGGCAGAAACACCACCCGATACTACCAAGATGTAGCCTCAGCTAGGAGTGAATGCTCCAAATAAATATCCATCTTGAGATAAGTGAATGAACCATTCGACACTACAATAATGTAGTCTCGACTTAATAAGGGTGCTTTAGATTAAGATACAACAAGTGGGTATCCCACCCAACACTACGAGGATTTGATCTTGACTCAAGGAAAGATGTTTCAAATGAAGACACATCATGAGGATATTATCCCACTCGATGTTGCAAAGATGTAGACTCTGCTCAATGAGGAAGCTCCAATTAACACTTGTGAAGATTCGTTATGAGGTGAGAGTCTTACTTGACATCGTGAGGCAGTAGACTCATTCTAAAGAGAATACACCACTCGAAGACAACTCTCCACCACATGCTGCCTGTGACCAGACGCAGACCATTCGAAGACAGCCCTTCATGAACACCCATGTTGTCTCAACATACATACCACCCCACAAACCCATTCCATGACAAACCTGTCACCAAACCTATTACCCATGCGACAATAAGCCATACGATAATAATCCAACTGACACATGGGGCATCCAAGCTAAAAAAAAAGGGAGGGGCAAACACTTACTGCCAAAAGATGCAGGCCGAAACTGAGAAACAAGAAACCCACGCCATCAAGAATAAAGCCCACGCTAAATTCTAGTAGGCCCAAATCAACACCATGCCCACTGAAAGATAAAATCCACGCAATGAAAGCAAGCCACATGACAAACATAATTTTTTAACTGAGTCAACCCAGCAGAGGATCAAACCCAGGAAATTTCTATGAACATGATGAAGATTCAGCGGTCAACATTGGTCAAAACCAGTTCGAAATTCAGATTCGATCACCAATCGCGAGCAAAAAGACATTCCAATAAGTCCCCCACAAATTGTCGTATGCTCAAAATAATGAATAATAATTGAAAGTTTAGTGTCGCGCTAACATGTATTTTGGCGACCTAGGGAATCAACCTCAACTGGCTGAAACTGCTAATATTCGAATAACGGTCTTGTACTGCAAATACACAAACTGCAAGTGGCAATGACTCGAACGACCATGTACGCCAAAAGACCATGCATAATACTGCAATGACGTCGCCATCATGGAGATTAACGAGTCGAGGTCCTCTAACGAAAGCTGGAACTTCAAGATAAATGACCCGCCGATTGTGAGAGCCGCGACACGAGTGAAAAGAGCGTGATGTTACGATCGACGACCATGATGCATGTTTCTCCACCGACGTAGCAAAGTAACTTGTCGTGTGGACGTGGCACGATGTGACCGCCGTAGCTGCACATGAGACAGAGCTTAGAGGAAAGGAAGGCGGCACTGTTTGGAAGGGGTCGTCCTAAGATTCGGTGTGTCGGGAACGAGGAGAGGAATCGACGAAGTCGGCGTAGGGTTAAGGGATCGTCGTGCTGGGAATGGCGAAACGAGGCTGTGGCGGGTCCATCGCCGGTGGGTGGAATAGTTTCTTTTTAGGATTGTGTTTTGTTTATTTTTACGTTCATACTCCCAACCTACATGCGTGCCTCTAATAAAGCATCCAAATAAGACATTCCACAGCCTTCCTATCTAAGTCTAGTGAATAAACGACAAGCACACTGCATGTCGGCTCACATAGCTTGCATTGATCATTTTATTATATTTATTTGCATAGCTATAGCGTAGCTCATTTTGGAATTTTGGCTCATGCGACTCTGCAAATATCAATGTTTAATATTGGGCGGAATTGCCATTTAACACTACACAAATTAAGACCTGACACGAGCCCATTCGACACTACATATTGAAGTATCTCTAGCAGTGCAAACACTTTGAAGATGAAGAACAAAGTGCAAACTCGGTATGGGTTCTAGCTGCCTTGGAGGGAGGACATGTTCGCTTGCTCACAATTGGGCCATTTGGGCAGGATTAAACGAGAGGCCCTCAGATTGAGCTGGACTGTTTCGGGATATTGTTGCTTGGAGCTTGGGCCTCATACTATAAATATGGTCATTGTAGAACGAGGAATAGAGACCCTCATTGACTTATATCTCATTCACACTACATATATGATCTTGTAGGATAAGGAAAGAAAATCCCCACAGACCTTCATCAGGTCAAGTAGAATGAGAAGGGAAGACCCACATGGAACTTCATCATGTCTAGAAACACTTTTAGAACTCCATCAGTTCAAGTAGAGAAAAGAATCTCTTGTACATTCGTCAGGCCTAGTAGAGTGTAGAGTGATGACCTTGATAGATATTCATCAAGTTCATTCCATCGTGGTCTCATGGACCTTTTTCAGCTCTAGTAGTATGAGAAAAAAAAGACTCTTGGACATTTATCAGGTCTATTTATAGTGAAGACTCTCATAGACCTTCATCTGGTCTAGTAGAGTAAAAACTATCCTGAACCTTCATCTGGTTCAGTCGACCGGGGACATCCCTCATGGACTCATGTCGAGTCAAAGACATGGTTTAACACATGTCATATCCTGAACCTTCATCTGGTTCAGTCGACCGGGGACATCCTCCATTGACTCATATCGAGTCAAGTTGTAGACATGTATTATGCATGTCGTATGACTTATATCTTCCTGGACTCATCAAGTCCAGTCGACCGGGGACATTCTCCATTTACTCATGTCGAGTCAAGTTGTAGACATGTATTATGCATGTCGTATGACTTATATCTTCCTAGACTCATCAAGTCCAGTCGACCGGGGACATCCTCCATTGACTCATGTCGAGTCAAGTTGTAGACATGGAATAAACATGTCGTATGATTTATACCTTCATGGACTCAGCAAGTCTAGTCGATCGGGGACATCCCCCATTGACTCATGTCGAGTCAAGTTGTAGACATGGATTATGCATGTCGTATGACTTATATCTTCCTGGACTCATCAAGTCCAGTCGACCGGGGACATCCTCCATTGACTCATGTCGATTCAAGTTGTAGACATGTATTATGCATGTCGTATGACTTATATATTCCTGGACTCATCAAGTCCAGTCGACCGGGGAAATCCTCCATTGACTCATGTCGAGTCAAGTTGTAGACATGTATTATGCATGTCGTATGACTTATATCTTCCTAGACTCATCAAGTCCAGTCGACCGGGGACATCCTCCATTGACTCATGTCGAGTCAAGTTGTAGACATGGAATACACATGTCGTATGATTTATACCTTCATGGACTCAGCAAGTCCAGTCGACCGGGGACATCCCCCATTGACTCATATCGAGTCAAGTTGTAGACATGGATTATGCATGTCGTATGACTTATATCTTCTGGACTCATCAAGTCCAGTCGACCGGGGACATCCTCCATTGACTCATGTCGACTCAAGTTGTAGACATGGAATATACATGTTGTATGACTTATATCTTAACTTTCATCTGGTTCAATCGATTGGGTACTTCCCCAATGGCTCTGGTAGAGTCAAGTTCATTATCCCGACCATCATCTGGTTCGGTCGACTGGGTACTTCCCCAATGGCTCATGTAGAGTCAAGCTCATAACTTCACATTCGTTTAATTCAATCAATAGGCATCATTAATGCTCGAGTACGCCTACATACTATGGCCTCGTCCCAAGTGACACACGCATCAAGTACTCTCCAAGCCAATGACTCATTGACTTAGAGAGTAGGGGACAAACTGTATGGGCCAAATTTAGCCCAAGAGTAATTTCGACCTTTTACTTCAAGCCCAAGATGCCATCACAGATTCTCTCTTAGGAAGCCCGAATTTAGTGTGTATATCGGCCCAAATATTTGCAGGCCCATACCAGTACAGATCCAATGACCCACCGTATGTTAACCCATGTAACACTCAGATACATAAACACCATTTATAACCCAACCGTTTTCAATCTTCATGACTGCCCATAATTCTCCTTTATGATGCGACCGTTACCAACACACAAAACGTATGTCAATTAAACGTATTCATGGGTCTCACCTCAAATAACTTATAAAAGAAACTGAAGTCTACAACAAGGGGACGGACTCCATAACTCTCAGCACCGCCCACTCATCGCCCTCACGGCAGCCTACAGGGATTAAGGTAACATCTGACCTATCCCCTACTACTATTTTAGCACCATATTTCCATCATTGACTTGGGCGACGCATGCTGTCCCGGGCTCGCGGCCCGGTCGGGAGTATGCGTCGCCCAGATCCTGTGTTCCCACAGTCTGGCGACTCCACCGGGGATAGAGAATCGGCCCCGAAATATTGTCTTATGATGTTTGGATTTATGTTTAATTGACCGTGTCTATAGTGGATAAAGTGAGGGTTTAATCAAAGGCATTTTGAGGCTACGTAATGGTTTGGTGTCTTCCTTCATTCACTACCTTTCTAGAAGGAAAAGCTGTGAAGGCACCTAGATAGCCATCTACTCGTAGCCTATTGTGATGGACTAATTTGGAGGACTCGTTGTTTATTCCTGACACCAAGCGATAAGAGCTTAAGAGGCTTGGGTATTTAAGTGAGCCTCGATCCACCTTCCCTCTGGGGAATCTACAACGGGAAATCCATTTGACAGTCCGTCACACACCATAGCTCATTGGCACGTACCTTAGTGTATAAAAAAGGGTGCGCTCACTTGGTTGCTCGAACCCTTGAGTGGGGAGACCTAGTTGTGGGCCATCCTTCGCCGGTGAGAGCCTTTGTCTATACTCTTGCTAACCCACCCATAGACCGGGTTGGCTAAAGTAACAATTATTTCCTTGAATATGTGCTTGTGGACCATCCTCATTTTGATGCAGTTGGACTATTGTCAGAAATGCGGGCTTGCTGGGCCATTTAAACTGGGGCAAGTTCGCACCTTATGACTATTAGGCCAAAAGCTTCTGAAATGTTGATAGGCCATTATGTAGAAATTATTATGGCATGTTTGCATCATCTTTCTTCTATGCTTGTGTTTGGGAACATCGTCGTTTGGATCCATTTGGACCATTTGTCATGGGATATGGGCTTGTTGGGCCATTTAAACTGGGACAAGAACGTATTTCATGACTATTGGGCCAAATGCTTCTAAGTGATTGATGAGCCACTTTGTGATTGTGTTCGGAACGTTACCATTTGGATTTAGTCGGGGCACTTTGTCATGAGATGTGAACTCATTGGGCCATTTAAATTGGGATGGGTTCACTCCTATGACAATTAGCCCGAAAGATTCTAAAATGATAACGGGCTGATTTGTTTGAGAGTTTTAATTGATTGAGTATGTTATATATGTTACATGCATCTCATGCACCTCATACATACATATATCATGTTAACACCATCTATGTCTCAAAAAGACATCATAGATACCGTTTGGGTTAGAGAAGGGACAAGACTCACTAAAAGAACAAGTATGAGTGAATCTGATAATGAGGTGTCCCGTATGGATCAGTTAGAGAACGGTCTCGCCAAGGTCACTGAACAGTTGCAAGCTTTGACTACTGCTATGGCTGGTATAGCTGGGTCTCGTGCCGGGGTTAATTCTGGGGATGTGAGGCAAGAGGAATCTCCGAACATATTGGGGGATGATACCCCCGCTTTTGATGATGATATGGCAGAGTATCTGGGTCTCAGATAGAGTTACAGAAACTTCGGGATCAGGTTGAGTCGGTTACCCACAAGATGAGGGGTAAGAATGAGGATCTGCTGGATTATGACACACTGACTTTCGAGGAACAGTTGCCGGCACAGTTCAAGATGCCTGATATGGCTAAGTTTAACGGGAATAGGGATCCAAGGGTGCATCTCCGACAGATTGTATCAGTCATGAGTTCAGTTGGCCTGTCTCAGCGCCAAGTGCAGAAAATGTTTGGAATGTCGCTCGAGGGAGCTCCCGTGGTGTGGTACCACAGTTTGGAGAAGAAAGTGAAGGAAGATTGGAGGGAGTTGGCTGATGCTTTCCTGAAGCAGTATGTCACTGACCTAGAGATCGATCTGTCACTCCGCGATCTGGAGAATGTTAACCAGAAATCGGAGGAGAGTTTTAAGGAGTATGTGGACCGATGGAGGGGTCAGTTGTTGAAAATGCATACTAGGCCCTCAGAGAATGACCAGATTAAAATGATCATCAAGGGCACCAAGCCCTCCATCTATGGGAAGCTGAGGAGGATGACCTCCATGATTACTGATTTTCGGCAGTTGAGGGAAACTGTCATGGATATTGAGGAAGAAGAGGCCGAGAATAGAAAATTCTATGGTCTGAACAGGAGGCCCATTGGGGGAACATCGGGAGCAAAGCCCGTTTCTGCTGAGATTGCCGCTATCCGGAACCAACAGTTTTCCAACTTGGGAAGGCCCCTGTCCAAGGTGCTAGAGAAACTGAAGAGGCAATGGATCTTAAAACCCTTGGAAGCCAAACCATTACCCAATCCCCTACCATCACATTATAACCTAAGCCTTTACTGTCACTTTCACCAACAAAAGGGCCATGACACTGACAATTGCACCCGACTCCGCCATGAAATCCAAGACCTGATAGACTCCAAGAAAATACCTGACCCAGAGACAGAACAACCCGACACACACAGAAACCCCTTACCCAATTACCGTGTCGTACCACCACCAGCCTATATGATCAATTCTGGCCTCCCAGAAGACCTTGTCCTAAAATCCTTCCACCATCAAGCCTTTTGCCTTGGAATCTGGGATAGTACTAGTGAAGATGAGGTAGAGCAGAGGAAAAGCTTTTGGCTTGATTTCTCTAGCAGTGATGAGGAAGAAGTAAGGGGAATGACGCGTAGCGGTCGCTTTTACAATGATATGGCAGAAAAGGGTAAGGAAGTTTTGACAGATGGTAGGGAAGTGGTTGAGACTGCAGAAAATACTGAGGGGGATATAGTGCTGAAGCAATTGAGGAAGACTAGAGCACAAGTGAGTATCTGGAAACTGTTATGTGCTTCTCGAGAGCATAGGCAGGCCATGGTTGAGGCCTTGAGCAAAATTGTGGTACCGGAAGACGCCAACCCTGCAATGTTTGTTGGGTCAGTTCAGAAAGAAGCTTTGCATATATCTTTTTCCGAGGATGAACTCCCGTCGGAAAGGAGAAATCATAATAGGCCTCTATTTATCAGGGCCGAAGTGAGGGGCAAGAAAACTTCATGTGTGATGGTGGATGACGGTTCGTCCATCAATGTGTGCCCGTTGAAAATTCTGGTAAAATTGGGTATGAAAGCAACAGACTTGGACCCCTCCAGTATGACTATTAAGGCTTATGATGACAGTAAAAGGGGAGTTGAGGGTATCTTTGTGGCTATGGTCAAGGTAGGCCCTATTGAAGATGAAGTCGAGTTTACAGTGCTGGACATCCCAGCCACTTTTGCCTTATTGTTGGGAAGGCCTTGGTTTCACAAACTTGGGGGCCTGCCTTCCACTTTGCATCAGATGATCAAGTTCCCGTATGAGGGAGAAGTTGTTACTATCCGGGCTGAGGTAGATAATGTCGTGGCTGCCTTGGAGATACAACCTTTCACAAGGTTTCAGATGTCAGCTACTTTTGAGGAATTTGTGGATCCTAGGGTGGCTAGGATCATGAGAAAAATGAAGTTTGAACCGGGTGAAGGTTCAAAGTTGCCAGATTTCAGAGGACATACCACTCGGAAAGGTTTGGGGTATAAGTCTGATGAAGAAAAGCCAAAGGTAAAAAAAAAGGGCCTGAAACTGATGGAATGTTTTGTGAAAGCTTCAGGATATCAAGGGGAGCCTGAACCTGTGGAAGTTAATGGGATTGTGGTACCTGGATTTGAGATCTTCCAGGATTTGTTGGGTGAGAAACCGCTGATTAAAGAAGCTGTGGAAGCAGAGAATTGGGAAGAAGAATTGATGAAGTTGGAGAGCCTGACTCTGGGAGAGGATGAAAAGCCTGAGGAAGACCTGATTGCAGAGGAAGAAGTGTCTATAGATGATGAAGACATTTACCTTCCTGATTTGTTTGAATGTACTTCCGCATTATCCAATAATAAGACATTTCTTTTGCTTACTTGTCTAAGTCATTTCCATTTACTCTGCACGAATCAAGCATATTTGATATCAGTTCGGCCAGAACTACTGCATTTAACTTGGGTACACTTGAGAACCCCAAGGAAATTCTGATTGCAAGTGAAGTTACCCCTGAAGAGAGAAGAAACTAGAAGAAGTGTTGGTCAGATATGCCAAAGTATTTGCTTGGTCCTATGAGGACATGCCTGGGGTAGACAGAAATATTGCCCAGCACACAATACCAACTTATTCGAATATGAGACCAGTAAAACAGAAACTCCGACGGATGAGACCAGAATGGGCTGAGAAAGTTAGAGAGGAAGTTAAGAAACAGATAGATGTGGGGTTCCTGGAAGTAGTAAAATATCCAGAGTGGTTGGCTAATATAGTGCCGGTGCCGAAGAAAGATGGGAAGGTCAGAATGTGTGTAGACTACAGAGATCTCAACAAAGCTTATCCGAAAGATGATTTTCCTTTGCCACATATAGATGTTCTGGTTGATAGCGCAGCTTTATCTGCTATGTATTCATTTGCATACGGGTTTTCAGGTTACAATCAGGTTCTCATGGCTGTGGAAGATAAACACAAGACTGCATTTGTTACCGAGTGGGGTACTTATTGTTACAAGGTTATGCCGTTTGGGCTTAAGAATGCTGGGGCTACGTATCAGCGGATGGCCACTACACTTTTCCACGACTTAATGCACAAAGAGTTTGAGGTGTATGTGGATGACATGATGGTGAAATCAGAGACGAGAGTTGGGCATATTGAAGCACTGGAAAGGTTCCTTCAGAGAGTTGACAGATATAACTTGCGGCTTAATCCCAAGAAATGTGTGTTTGGGGTGACATTAGGAAAATTGCTTGGTCATACAGTAGGAATGGGCGGAATAGAGGTAGACTCCGAGAAGATCAAGGCAATCACAGAAATGCCTGCACCAAAGACAAAAAAGAAGTCAGAGCATTCTTGGGAAAGATTCAGTATATCAGTTGGTTCATTGCCAAGTTGACATCAGTATGTGAGCCTATCTTCAAACCGTTGAGAAAAGATCAGCCAGTGAGATGGAATGAACAGTGTCAGACAGCCTTCGACAAGATCAGAGAGTACTTGGTGTTGACGGTGGATTTTGGTCTCAGGGTAATACGGGAATTTCACCTCCGAGGGAATCCTCATTCAATAGTGAATTTGTTTGGTTATGGGGGACCAAAAGCAAATTTAGCGAGAGACAGGTAAACACACCAATCGATAAAGAGATTTAACGTGGTTCGGTGGATCTTGGTCCGACCTACGTCCACGGTCAGAAACAGGATGCCACTTTTTATTACTCCAATACGTTTTTCAGATCTTTTTGTGTTTTTACAAGTCAGAGCTTGATGATTCTGATCACTAATTTTTTGATGCCCTTTACACATACTCTGCCCTCCTATTTATAATAGTATAGAAATCAGACTCCTATTTGCATAAGAAATCCTAGTTGAACTCAGTCTTCTCTTCTTGCAAGGATTCCTAGTCTAATATTGCCTTCTCTTTTCTTATTCCTTTTCGGATTCTGATTTCATTTCCTTGTGAGAGTAGGATAATTTGCTTATCTTATCCGCAAGAATAGGGTGTCATTATCTTTGAGCATATCTCGCTCGTCTGGTCGGTCTCCATGAGGTCGGTCATGATAGTCTTTTATGCTGAGAGTGTTTCTGCCGACTTTATAGTGCTCGGTCATCCGAACTAAAGTGGTCGGTCATCTATCATCAAGTGTTCGGTCTCTTACTGTATAGTGGCCGAATCGGCTTTGATGATCTCAACCAGTCAGGGAATTACCCTTCTGTCCTTGTCGTGCTGCCTTAAATATCATAGTGCCTGAAAACACCATCAACATATGTCCCCTAGTTCTCGGTTCCAACGAGTGTGCAAGTTGGTGCCGAGAACTATATAAAGATGGCGTGCTGATTTGCTCTGTTGGAGGTCGGTCCGATGCTGAGAAATGTTTTGTCGCCCCTTTTCAAGCGTTTTGTCTTGAGACACGCAACAGTCACGTCTGTTTAAATGCCTATCAAATCATCTTTAGGGTTTCTTCTAAGTTCGACACTTGTCAAACATCCGTCATGTTCCCGCCAAAAAGGAAAACGAATCGACCGTGTCGAGGCGTTTTTACAGTGCGCTGACCTCAACCGTCTGTTTAAATTTGGCAAACCTCTTTTGCAGTCGACACTTGGCGTTCATCCGGGTTCCCTCTTTTGATCCAAAGGTCACGAGCCCCCTGGTCATGACTATAAGAAGACGAGGCTTTCACTGTTCAATCTTTCTTCGTAATTTCTCCTTCTTTCCCGAAAGTATCTATGTGAATCGCTCAAATTAGTGTTCTCGGAATTCAACCGTGGGCTCTTTTCTCCGCTGCGAACATAAGGAACGGGCAAACCGTACTGCACAATCTCCGGCTTTTGAGAAAAAACAAGTAAGTCTTCTGAACGATCTCTTCTCTTTTTGTGTTGTGAATCAAGCTATCTTTGCTGAATGTTGCTAGGGAACGACTTAAGGTTTTGTTGGATTTTGCTTTAGGGCGCTCTTTAGAACCCACCTGTTATTAGAAACCTGAGTAGTTTCTTAGTTATAGACTGACTTCCCCTTCCTTTTTTGTTTTCCGGATGTCAGGGATGTCTGGCAGCAGTTCCTCCCCTGAAAAGCCTGCTAAAACCTCAACTCCCCCTGCTGAGGAGCTCTCCTCGGGCTCGGGGGCACCTAGTGTAGAAGACATTGATACTACCCCTACTCCTTCTGAGATTGAACAAGATTCCTACCATCAAAGGGTTCCTCGGAAGGATCCAGAGCCCGGTGATCTTGGCTCGTCTGCTCTGGATATGAACCGTTCTTCCAAAATAACTGAAAATGACCTTGCACTACTTCGACAGCGATATGATATTCCGATAGATATCGCTCTTGAAGTTCCCGGCCCGATGGATCGCGCTAGTCAACCTGACGAGGGTTCGGTGGCACTTCTTCCTGCCTTTTTTGAGTGTGGGCTACGGCTGCCGATGCAACGTTATTTTGCTTGGATGCTGGCCGAGATGGAGATTGCCCCCTGTCAATTGAGTTTAAATAGTTGGAGGATTCTGGCCGGCATATATGTGGTTTGGCACCGGGCAGGTTTAGGTATACCTTCTTTGGAAGAGGTGAAGAGGTTATATCGTTTGAAGTCTAACCCAAAGACCCACTACGGTTGGTATTACCTCTTTGCTTATGAGAGTTCGTCCAACGTTGTCCAGAAACTCCCCGACTCTAACAAGAATTTCAAGGATCTTTGGTTCTGGGATACTGGGGATTGGGGTCGGGTCCTGAGATCGTTTGAGAAGGACGTCTCGGTTCCGGACATCTTCAGGGCGGGAGGTTAGGAGTTTAATATCCCTCTTTTTTCTTATTCTCGTTCTTAGTTTCTTAGGTTTCTAACTTCTCTGATTCCTCCCAGCTTGTTGGCGGGATGCTCCCAAGGTTTCTCGTCAGGTCCGGAGGCGGGTATATTGGGCTCGGGGGTATGCTGCCCACTGGAGGAAGTTGGTTAATGATGCGGCCTTTGTTGAGTCGGGCCTTACTCGGACTGTCCCTTCGGAAGCCTCGGGTCGGATAGGTAGATGTTTGCTGACCGTTTTAGTTTGACTTCTCTGTTTGTTTTATAATGTTTGATGTCTTTGTCATGCTCGGGTCCTGATTTCCTTCTCCCCCTTTTTTGTTGTAGGCATGTCAAAGAGGCCGAAGTTTCTTGAGAAGTTGGCTGGTACTATGAAGAAGGTCGGTCATGTGGAAACGGAACTTCCCGGGCACAGCCTGAACCTGCCGAGGCTGGGAGGGTATCTCAGGGAAAGTTCAGCCGGCTGCTCGGGGTCTATCTTCTCCTGGTGTGCAGTCATCGGGGTCTGCTCGTCTCATCAGTCCACCGAAGCCTTTTAGGAAAAGAAGGCGTCAATTTGGGGCCGAGGAGGCTGAGTTGGGGGAGGAGGAGGAGCCTGTCCCGGGCAAGAAGAAAGATGTCCGTCGGGGGAAAAAATCTTCCGAGGGTTCTACTAAGAAGCGGAAAGGTTCCGTGATCCTCGGGGAGGATGACTTGGGAGAAGGCATCCGGGAGGCTACTTCCCATTTAGTGCCGGCTTTTAATGAATTGGCCGAGGTGATTCCCCCGGGGGAGGTTTTGAGATATGAGGATATCTCTCCTGAAGCTGTGGTGACCGAAATGAGCTCTCAAATGGCAAAGGTGGTTTTATTCTTCTTTTTTCTGATTTCGGTTCTCGGTCTTCTTCATCTCATATCTTGACTTTCTTTGTTTTCTTACAGGCTACTTACCTCATGGCGAAGAATAAGGACCTCCTTCTGAGTCTATTGTCCGAGGGTGGTCAGGCCCAGAGACTTCAGAATCGCCTTACAGAAGTGGAGGCTAAACTGGCTGATCGGGAGGAGGTGATAAAGAACCTTGAGTCGACCGCAATTGAGAATTTCAAAACAAACAAAGCTCTTAAGGCTGCTGCCGCGTTGGAACGAAAACTTGCCGACTCTGCTAGGGAGGATTTGAAGGCTGCCCAATCTGAGATCGGTGTTTTGAAAGCGAAGATGTCAAATGTTGAAACCAAATTGAAGGCCAACGATGAGCAAATGGCACGGGCTCGGGATGATCTTGAGAGGAAAGAGGCTGAGCTGGAGGAGAGAGAGGCCGATCTTGAGACCAAGAAGGAGGCCATCCGCCTTGAGGGGGTTGGTGACTGCGCTGAACTAATACCGATGGTACTGCCAGGTCTGAACATGGATCCTATTTATGCGGCCATCAGCTTTTGTAAGGGGGATATTTCCGAGGAGGAGTTCCGGAAGTGGCTCCCTCCCCCTACCGAGGAGGTGATGGATCCCGACCCGATTTCGGTCGTTCTGGCTTCTGGGGCTTCCCAAGAAGGACGACCTGATGTTCCTGCCCCTGGTGAGGACTGCCTTGAGATCCCTCCTCCCATCCCTGAAGCAGAGGTCTCTCATGCTGTCGAGGTTGAAGCCGTAGTTCCTCATCCCGAGGTCGAGCCGATCCTCCCGCTGTCTGAGCTGGCTGAGGAAGAAATTCCTGCCCCTGCGCGGGTTGAATGAGAAAGGGTAACCCGACCGGGCTCTGTGTACACTTAAACTTTTTGTAATAACAATTCAAACTGTATTTTGACATATATATATATATTTATGTGTCTTTCTTATCTATTTCTCTTTTTCTTTATGCTTCCTGTTATCCGAACACTTTGAGACCATTCGAGGTTTAATCATGAGCTGGAGGGGCATAACCCGACCCCGAGCTGAGTGGGACACTTGGCTCTGGGGGAATGTTACCTCCCCAGTCCAAAGAAACCGACTCGGTGGGACGTAACCCGACCCCGAGCTGAGTGAAAGACTTGGGCTCTGGGGGAATGTTATCTCCCCAATCCAAAGAAGGCTAACTCGGTGGGACGTAACCCGACCCCGAGCTGAGAAAGGCACTTGGACCTGAGGGAATGTTACGTCCCCAGTCCGAAGGGCTGACTCGGTGGGATATAACCCGATCCCGAGCTGAATAACCAAGTAGCCTCGGCGGAACGAAATCCAGCCCCAAGCCGACTAACAAGTGGCCTCGGCGGAACGAAATCCAGCCCCGAGCCGACTAACCCCTGGGGTTTATTCAGAAGGGAAGTGAATCAACCTTTTGAAACCCTACCGAATCTGGCATGGGCGTCCCTCTGCCAGATCGGCGAAAAAAAAAACAAGATTCTGGAATATAAAATTAAAAGGTGGGGGTGACTTACACCTATCCCAAAAACGTTTTTGCAAGCATAAACAACAACATGGATGCCTCAAAACAGCGTCCCGTCTGAGGTCTCCAAAAATAATTCTGAATCTTTCAATTCAGTATCCCGGCGAACCAGGATTCGGATCAGAAGAGCGTTTGATTGGTAAGGGCACATCCTCTACACGTCGGTTCACTGGGGAGCCTATGTATTGTATGAGGGCTCCTCCTTACCACGCTGGAGTAGGCACACACGCTACAGGGGCACAACGCATCCCCGTGCTGCATCTCTCGCGGATCCGGATGATGAATGGATCAAAGAGTGTCCGGGATACTAAGGGCACATTCCTCCTTAGGTCCGGCATCACTGGAGCTAGCAATCGTCACGGGGGCATCATTATCCCCCGTGTTATGCTTTCCCACGGATCCATTACATCGGGTAAGTGAGGATCAAAGAGTGTTCGACACATTAAGGGCATATTCCTCCTTATGTTCGGTAACACTGGAGTAAGCAATCGCCACAGGGGTATCATCCCTCCCCGCTATGCTTCTCACGGATCCTATGCATCGAGTATGTCCCTGAGGACCCCGAGCCAAGAGAGATACTTGGTTCTGGGGGAATGTCTCGTCCCCAGACCAATGAGCATGACTCGGTGGGACGTAACCCGACCCCGAGCCGAAAAAGGCACTTGGACCTGGGGGAATGTTACGTCCCCAGTCCGAAGGGCTGACTCGGTGGGACATACCCCGACCCCGAGCTGAAAAAGGCACTTGGACCTGGGGGAATGTTACGTCCCCAGTCCGAAGGGCTGACTCGGTGGGACATACCCCGACCCCGAGCTGAAAAATGCACTTGGACCTGGGGGAATGTTACGTCCCCAGTCCGAAGGGATGACTCGTGGGACGTCCCCCGACCCCGAGCTGAAAAAGGCACTTGGACCTGGGGGAATGTTACGTCCCCAGTCCGAAGGGCTGACTCGGTGGGACGTCCCCCGACCCCGAGCTGAAAAAGGCACTTGGAACTGGGGGAATGTTACGTCCCCAGTCCGGAGGGCTGACTCGGTGGGACGTACCCCGACCCCGAGCCAGACGACCTCGGCGGAATAAGATCCAGCCCTGAGCTGTTTGGAACATTAAGGGCATATTTCTCCTTATGTTTTGGATTGTTGCATTGAGTATGTCCCCGGAGTTCTTTAAATATGGTTTTGCAAAGTTATTTTTTTTTATTTTTTTTTTAGAAGAGCGGGTAAAAAAAAAAGAAGTTTTTTATTTATACTCGGGGACATACTGCCCTTCTTACAACTCTCTGTGGGTCATTTTGAGAGAGGCTCTGTATTTGAATTCCTGTCCCTTATTTGTTTGCCGTAAGCAGATAGTAGGAAGGGGAAGTTTACTGGAAGTATTTTCTCAACATCTCAGCGTTCCATGGCTTTTAATCTCGTGCCGTCCAGCCGTTCTAGGATGTACACTCCTGGCTTCACCACTTTTACCACCTTGTAGGGCCCTTCCCATTTGGCGCCCAGGGAGCCTTCCTCTGGCTTTCGAGTATTTAGGGTGACCTTTCTTAGCACCAGGTCGCCTGGGATGAAGGTGCGTGCCCGAATCATTTTATTGTAGAAGCGGGCCATCCTTTGTTGGTAGATTGCTGTTTTCATGGCCGACCTCTCTCTCTTCTCTTCGATCAGGTCGAGGTGGTTTCTGATAAGTCCTTCATTCTGCTTACTCTCGTAGTGCTGAACCCTGTAGTAGGTCACCCCGATTTCTACCGGGACGACAGCTTCATATCCGTATGCTAAGGAGAACGGGGTTTCTCCCGTGGAGTCCTTATAGGTTGTCAGGTGCGCCCATAGTACTTCTGGTAGTTCCTCGACCCATAGGCCTTTGCTGGATCCGAGCCGAGCTTTCAGGTTAGCCTTGATGGTTTTGTTCGTCGCCTCGACTTGTCCGTTTGACTTGGGATGGGCTGGCGTGGCGAACCTTAGGGGATCTGGAGATCCTCGCAAAGTTTTCTGAAACTTTTGCTGTCAAACTGCTTCCCGTTGTCAGTGATGACGGCTCGGGGGATCCCGAATCGGCAGACGATATTTTTCCACAGGAACTCAGTGGCTTTTTTCTCCGTTATAGTGGATAATGGCTCTGCCTCCACCCATTTGGTGAAATAGTCTATGGCCACGATGGCATATTTTGCCTGCCCTTTCCCTTGTGGCATCGGGCCAATGATGTCTAGTCCCCACTGGGCGAACGGCCAGGGACTGAGCAGTGTAGTCAACTGTTCGGCTGGTTGGTGGTGGAGATTTGCGTTTTCTGACATCCTTCGCACTTGCGGACCACTTCTATGCCATCCTGGTGCATGGTCGGCCAGTAGAAACCTTGTCTTAGGGCTTTGAAAGCAATTGAGCGACCTCCGGCGTGGCTCCCCCAGATGCCCGTGTGTATCTCCCTGAGTACATAATTTGCCTATTCTTCTGCTAGACATCTTAAGAGAGGGACTGAGTAACCTCTTCGATAAAGTACCCCGTCGATTAGGGAGAATTTAGTGCTCTTGTATCTTAATTTTCTGGCCTCCGTTTTGTCTTCTGGTGTTTCTCCTGTTTCCAGATATTCTCTGATGGGTTGCATCCATGATGCTTTGTTTTCTTTATCTAGAACTTCTACTTTAAATTCTCCTACGCTCCTTTCCCGGATGTAAATCAAAGGGATTATCCTGGGGTGCTCGGCTTTTGTTGAAGAGGCGAGCCGTGTCAGGGAGTCTGCCTCACAATTGTCCTCTCGGGGATTTGTTCGAAGCGTACATCCCCCATCTTCCCGGTTAACTTTCGTACTTCGGTCAGATAGGCCATCATGCTAGGCTCTTTTGCTTGAAATGCTCCTTTTAGTTGCTGAATAGCTAACTGCGAGTCACTCTTTATTACCACATCTCGGATCCCTAGCACCGTGCATAGTCTCAAACCGCCCAGTATTGCTTCATATTCTGCTTCATTGTTGGTCGCTATGAAAGCGAATTTCAGGGCGAGTAGGATTTCTTCTCCTTTGTCGCTTTTTAGGATGATTCATGCGCCATTGCCTTGTGTGCTGGCCGAACCGTCTACGGACATTTCCCATTTGTCCTCGTCTATAGCCAGGATCTGGGGGTCGGTACATTCGGCGACAAAATCTGCCAAGGCTTGTCCCTTTACTGCTGCTCTTGGGAGGTAGGTGATGTCATGTTCACTTAGTTCTACCGACCACTTTACTAATCTGCCGGAAACCTCTGGCCGCTGCAGAATTTGTTTTAAGGGGTGATCGGTGTAGACCTTGATAGGATGGGCCTGGAAGTAAGGCTGTAGTTTCCGAGCTGCCGTGATCAATGAAAGGGCGACCAGTTCATGTACCGGATATCGGGTTTTGGCGTCGAGGAGGGCTTTGCTGATGTAGTAACCGGTTTCTGGACCTTGTCGGTTTCTTGTATTAGTACTTGAACTTACTGCCCGATCCGAAACGGCTAGGTATAAGTATAATGTTTCCCCCGGGAGTGGGTTGTTGGCTGCTACGATTACTGACTGGATACTGCTCTATTCTGGAAGGCCTCTTCGCATCTGACGTCAGTCGATATCCTTTTTTGCTTTTTGGATCACTTTGAAGAAAGGTGGCACTTGTCAGTTGCTCATGATATGAATCGATTGAGAGCAGCCACTCGGCCAGTCAGACTTTGTACTTCTTTCACTGTTTTGGGAGAGTTTAGGCCTAATATTGCCTGGATCTTCTGTGGGTTTGCTTCGATACCTCGGGCGCTCACCATGTAGCCTAAGAACTTTCCTGAGGCTACCCCGAAGGTACATTTTTCTGGATTGAGTTTCAGGTTGTGTCTTCTTAATAGCTCGAAGGTCCTTTTAGGTCGTCCATGTGGTTGCTTGGTTCTTTCGACATTGTTATCATGTCATCGACATAAACTAGCATTGTAATGCCGATGAGTGGTTTGAAAACTTTGTTTACCAACCTTTGGAAGGTTGCCCCAACATTTTTTAGCCCGAAGGGCATTACTTTATAGCAGTAAAGCCCCTGATCTGTGATGAAGGTTGTCTTCTCTTCGTCTACAGGACACATTTTGACCTGGTTGTATCCGGAGAAAGCATCCATGAAGCTCAGTAATCCTTGACAGGCTGTGGTGTCTACTAGCTGGTCTATGTTCGGCAAAGGAAAGCTGTCTTTTGGGCACGCCTTGTTTAAGTCGGTGAAATCGACACACATTCGCCACTTGCCATTGTTTTTTTTGACCAACACCACGTTTGATACCCAATCCGGGTACCTTGCTTCCCTGATGAGACCTGCCTTTAGTAAATTCCGACCTCGGCTGCTATTGCTTTACTCCTCTCTTGATTGAAGTTCCTTCTTTTTTGCCTGACCGGTTTGTGAGATGGGTCTACCACTAGGCGGTGATTGATGAACCTCGGGTCGATCCCAGGCATGTCATTGTATCCCCAGGCAAAGACGTCTGAGTATCCTTTCAGGCATTTTAGCAGATCTTATCGTAGAGACTTGCTCAGGCCTCCCCCTATCTTTATATTTTTCCGGGCCCGTAAAGTTCTATTTCTTCTGTCTCCTCAGCTGCAGCGAGCGAGTCGATTTTTGTTTTCTTTCCTTTGTCTTCTCTTCTTCTTCTTCCCCAGGCCTCTTTGTCGTTTCCGGGTATCTTCTTTGATGCAGAGAGTTTCTCGTGAGAGGGTTGCGAAGCAGCTGCGAGCTGTTTTCTGGCTTCCGCATACGATTCCGATCCCCTCCCGGGTGGGGAATTTCAGTTTTAGGTGGTAGCAGGACATCACGGCTTTTGTTTTCATCATGAAAGGTCGCCCGACGATGGCCTGATAACTACTCATGTAGTCTACTACAGTGAAGTCTGTCATGATTGTCCGGGTCCGGGGATATGTCCCAACAGTCATGGCTAACTGTATCCTTCCCAGGGGGATGACGGCTGATCCTCCGAAACCGTACAGGGGAGTGCTATCATTGGTTAGGGTAGCATACTCCACCCCTAGGCCAACCAGTGCTTCTCTGGAAATTATGTCGACTGCGCTTCCGGGGTCCACTAGGATTTTGTCTACCTCCGCCCCGCTGATTACTGCCTTGATTATCCATGCATCGTCATGAGGGAAATTTACTCCTCGGGCATCCTCATCAGTAAACATTATTGGTACCGACCGGTTTCCCTGAAGTCCTGTCACCTGCTCTGTTTCTAGGACGTCTAGTCCTCGAGTTCTGCTGTAATCTTTCCTTGACCGGTTAGAGTTTCGGCCAGTGTTCTTCCTCCTGCGATGATATTGATTTGGCGGCCACGTGCTCTTTGTCTGGCCGTCATGACCTCGTGGTCAATGTATTTGTTCAGATACCCGTTTCGTGTTAGATCTTCCATTTGTTCTCGCAGTCTTTACATCCGTCTGTTGCATGTCCCTTGGAGTTGTGGTGTACGCAATAAGCCTTTTGGTTCCTTTTGTTCGGGGGGAATCTCCTTTGGTCGGGTTCTACTAAGAGGTCTTTCCCCTGGATCTCCATGACAATTTGTCCCAGTGGTTTCTTTAGGGGAATGTATGCATCTTCCCCGACCACATGGTTTACTTGGGTCGGCACCCTTCTTTCTTGGTTGTCTCGGTGCAGTGGTTTGAACTCCTTGTGTTTCGGGGGTGGTCTTCTGGATTCTCTTTCTACAAGGCGGGGGGCGCCCTCTCTCGTGGTCCTTTCTCTGATGGTGTTCCCTTTTCGGGATACTTTCTCTTCGTTCTCTAACAAAACGAATTTTCGGGCCACCTCCAGGGCGGTTGCGTAGTCCGGGGTGTCTTGGATCCTTAGGTGGGTCCATAGCCTCCCGATCTTCAAGGCTCCCTTCAAGCTTTCCAGGGCCTCGGGGGATTCATACCCTCCGACTTCGAGTACCATATTATGGTATCTTTCAATAAATATCTTCAAAGGTTCATCGTCTCATTTTTTCATAAGCCTTAGTTCTCCAATTGTCTTTCTGGGGACACAAGCCCCCTTGAAGTGTCGTATGAATGACTTTCTCAGTTGTGTGAAGCTGCTGATGCTTCTTGGGGCTAGGCTTCTATACCATAGAATGGCCGGTCCGGCCAGAGTTAGGGGGAACACTTTGCAGATGGCGTCCCCTGTTACCCATTGTACCTCCATTAGTAGGACGAAGCCTTCAATGTGGGTTTTGGGATCGGTATGGCCTTTGTATGGCGCCATGGTTGGCATGCTGAATCTTTTCGGGAATTTCTCTATTTTTATTTCTTCTGTGAGGGGGGACTCATCTTTGCCGTCCTGGACATCCCCTCTGTTTGTATTGGGGTATAGTCCCCATTTGACCAGCTCCTCCCGCAGCCAAGATTTCATGCTGCTGTCTTTGGTTCCATGCCGCCTCCTGTGGTTTCTTTTTTTTTGCTATCTTGGGAGTGGTGCTTCTCAGGGTCGGTATCTTCTCGTACTTCTTCGGTATATTCTTTCCCTCTTCTCCGGGTGCTGTGAGGGCTATCGTAGGAGGAGTCTGGTGATGATTTGTCATCCTCTTCCTCCCATGTGTCCTCGGTCTGGGAATCTCTCTGCACCACCACGGATCTTACCCTGTAGGGATCCCTCCTCTGGGGTCTGTCGTCCTCACTTATATCGACAATTCTCTTTCCTTCCGCTATTTCACTCCTTCGTCGGCTAGTCCCGGCCTTGAATTTTCCGTCGTGCGCTCCTTCTATATTTTCCAACCGGTCTACTATGGTTTTTAGCAGAGTCTGGTTTTCCTCCCTTTCTTTCCTCAGGTTTTCCTCGATTTTCTCTATCCAATCCACAGCCGAGCTCCCTGACGATCGGTGGTTTTCGCCTTCCGCCATTGTCTTACTACGCGAGTTGCCTTTTGTTGTCTCCCCACAGACGGCGCCAACTGTTGACGGTGGATTTTGGTCTCAGGGTAATACGGGAATTTCACCTCCGAGGGAATCCTCCTTCAATAGTGAATTTGTTTGGTTATGGGGGACCAAAAGCAAATTTAGCGAGAGACAGATAAACACACCAATCGACAAAGAGATTTAACGTGGTTCGGTGGATCTTGGTCCGACCTACGTCCATGGTCAGAAACATGATGCCACTTTTTATTACTCCAATACGTTTCAGATCTTTTTGTGTTTTTACAAGTCAGAGCTTGATGATTCTGATCACTAATTTTTTGATGCCTTTACACATACTCTGCCCTCCCTATATTTATAATAGTATAGAAATCAGACTCCTATTTGCATAAGAAATCCTAGTTGAACTCAGTCTTCTCTTCTTGCAAGGATTCCTAGTCTAATATTGCCTTCTCTTTTCTTATTCCTTTTCGGATTCTGATTTCATTTCCTTGTGAGAGTAGGATAATTTGCTTATCTTATCCGCAAGAATAGGGTGTCATTATCTTTGAGCATATCTCGCTCGTCTGGTCGATCTCCATGAGGTCGGTCATGATAGTCTTTTATGCTGAGAGTGTTTCTGCCGACTTTATAGTGCTCGGTCATCCGAACTAAAGTGGTCGGTCATCTATCATCAAGTGTTCGGTCTCTTACTGTATAGTGGCCGGATCGGCTTTGATGATCTCAACCAGTCAGGGAATTACCCTTCTGTCCTTGTCGTGCTGCCTTAAATATCATAGTGCCTGAAAACACCATCAACACTTGGTAAAGCCTCCTGTATTGAAACCTCCGAGACCGGGCAGACCTTTGATATTGTATTTGGCTATAGAATCAGAACCACTAGGGGCAATGATGGTACAGGCAGATGAGACAGGGGTAGAACATGCAGTTTACTATCTGAGTAAGAAGATGCTCCTGTATGAGGCTCGGTATCAAGAAGTTGAGAAGATCTGTCTTGCAGTGGTATGGGCTTCCAGAAAATTGCGGCATTATTTCCAGTCATACAAGATCCAGATAGTGGCCAAGGAAAATCCTCTGAAATATCTGCATTCGGTGCCTTCACTAGTGGGAAAGTTGGGCAGATGGTTGGTATTGCTGACAGAGTTTGACATTGAATATCTCACCTCCAAAGTGATCAAAGGGCGAGCAGTAGCAGAGTTTCTGGCAATGCAACCTGTTGAGGGGGATCAGTATAAGTTTGAATTTCCAGATGAAGAGATCCAAGCAATAATAATTCAGAGATGGAAGATGTATTTTGACGGAGCAGTGAATTACAAGGGAGCCGGAATTGGGATCGTGATAATGACCCCCAAGGGAGAGACTTTGCCTTTAGCCAAGAGGTTGACATTCAGAGTGACTAATAACATGGCCGAGTATGAAGCATGTGCTTTTGGTTTGACAGCATTGATAGCCTTGAAGGCCGAGAGTGTGGAAGTCTACAGAGATTCTATGTTGGTAGTCCAGCAGATGCGAGGAGAATGGGAATTGAAAGAAGAACGGTTGAAACCTTACCTTTTTCACATCAGAAAGTTGGCACAGGTTATCCCCGAGTGTAAGTTTCAGCACTTACCGAGAGAAGAGAATCAGATGGCAGATGCATTGGCTATACTTGCAGCAACTTGGGAAAATCCAGAAAAGTTAGTGATGAGACCGTTGATACTGACAACAGCGAGCAGACCTGTTTATGAGATAGAAAGAATTCTGGGAGTTGAGGTCGACGACGGTAAACCTTGGTATTATGACATTCAGAGGTATCTGGAACATGGTGAACTCCCGGAAGGGGCAGGTAGAAAAGACAGAATAGCCATTCAGAAGTTGGCTTCCCAGTATGTGATCTTGAAAGGGGAACTGTACAAGAGGCAGGCAAATGGTATTCAGTTGAAGTGTTTGAGAAAAGAAGAAGCTCAACATGTAATGGAAGAAATACACGCCGGGGTATGTGGTCCGCACATGAACGGGTTGAATCTGTCCCGCAAGATAGTGAGACAAGGTTTTTATTGGTCAACCATGGAAACAGACTGCGCGAAGATGGTAAAGCACTGTCACGATTGTCAAGCACATGGTAATTTGAATCACTTACCGCACGCAGAGTTACACGGGCTGTCAGAGCCGTGGCCTTTCTCAGCATGGGGAATTGATATGATTGGAGAAATTCGACCGAATGCGTCAAATGGGCATCGCTTCATAGTAGTGGCAGTAGATTACTTCTCGAAGTGGGTGGAAGCCGAATCATTCCATAATGTTACAGTAAAACAGATGGCAAAGTTTATAGCTCGGAACCTCATTTGTCGGTATGGTATGCCGCATCACATAGTGACAGACAACGGAGTTCAGTTTCAAGGAGAGACGAAGGCAATTTTGCAGAGATACGGGATAGGCCACCACAAGTCATCACCGTACAGGCCGCAGGCAAATGGGGCAGTTGAGGCAGCCAACAAGACTATAAAGACAATTTTAGCCAAGATGACAGAAAATTGCAGAGATTGGGCCGAGAAATTACTGTATGCTTTGTGGGGGTACAAAACATCAGTAAGAACAGCAACATGGGCCACACTTTACTCTTTGGTCTATGAAATGGAAGCAGTATTGCCGGTAGAAGTGGAGATACAGTCTATGAGGGTATTAACAGAGGCAGAATTACCGGAACAGGATTGGGCCACACAGAGGTTTGATCAGTTAGCACTATTGGATGAGAAGAGAACGAAGTCTTTGTATCACATGCAGTTGTATCAGAAGAGACTAGCTCGGGCATTCAACAAGAAAGTGCGTCCTACCAAGATCAGAAAGGGTGATTTGGTACTTAAGCAGTCGAGGCCGTCGACGACAGATCCGAGAGGAAAATTCAGACCAACTGGGAAGGACCTTACATAGTGCAGAAGGTAATGGGAAATGGAGCAGTGAAGCTATCAGACTTGGAGGGGAACGAGTTCACCGAGCCGATCAACGTAGACAGATTGAAGCAATACTTTGCCTGGGAGGGAGAGAACCGAGCGGTCACCACAGGAATTAGTAGAAGACCTAACCCAACGGAACAAGAAAATCATTCATGTATACACGTAACATTGCATTCTCTTCGTGTTTGTTTTCGTTTTGTGTTCGCAGGTTCGAAGAAAGGATAAAGCGGCAGAAATGAGCCAAACAGCGTCAGCGCAATTTCAGTTTTGGGATGAGTCCCAAGGGGCGAAGCCCATATCAGCTTGGGGGCGAAGCCCATATCATGTCAGTTCGAGGGCGAGGTCCCTATAGTCAGCGGTGTTGGGTCGAGGTGCCCCCGTTGTCAGTTGTAGTTCCGGGTCGAGGTGCCCAAGGTCGAGGTACCCACTACATCATCAGTTCGAGGGCGAGGTCCCTATAGTCAGCGGTGTTGGGTCGAGGTGCCCCCGTTGTCAGTTGTAGTTCCGGGTCGAGGTGCCCAGGGTCGAGATACCCACTACATCATCAGTTCGAGGGCGAGGTCCCTATAGTCAACGGTATTGGGTCGAGGTGCCCAGGGTCGAGGTGCCCCTGTTGTCGGTTGCAATTATCGGGACGCGTCCCAGGATCGAGGTCCGCTGCAGCACCAACTCAGCTCGAGGCAGCAGCCGAGCCAGGTAAGTGAAATGCATTGCATAACTTTGATAGGATTGTTCAAAGTCACACACTGCACAAGTCCCATCAAAGTGGGGCGACTGTAGGCATTGCATTTTCGCATGTGAAACCCGATGATGAGTCTCAGTTGGAGGCACTACCTTTTTAGCTAAGGATATTGCGGGAAACGGAGGTCGGAAAGGGAAATCCGAAATAAGTACGTCATCAAGTTCATTTCACAAGCTCACTATCTTCGTTAGTGCTGCGTTCGTTACTTCGTTCGAACGTCAGGCAGATTGCGGACGTTCGTGTAGCGTTCGAATTGGCGTTCGAATGGCGTCGGTGTTTCTGGTTTTACTGCTAGCCTCGCACCCCCCAGCCCAATTAGCTCCCCAAAGCCCATAAAACACATCCCAATTTAATTAATTAAACATTAAATATTAAATAAAATATTAAACCATTTACCAATTAAAAAAACACAAAATATAATCATACCTAATGAAGATAAATCAAATATATTAACTTCCTAACTAAACAAATCACATACTAAATTAAAAAGATGTCATGCCTAATTAAAATCAATCATAACAAATTAAAGATATTGACTTCCTATTCTAGCCAAGATTTGTCCCCCCTCAATCTTTGACTTTCCTTGCTCAACACCAAATCAAATCCTCATTTTAATGCAAAATCCCTTCCTTGTGAGACAAGGTGAAGCCCTAACCCTCTCTATATAAACAACCTTAACCAAAGCCATCCTCTCCTTCACACAATATCATACATGGTAATAGCATAAAGAAGTAAAAAAACAATTTCTCTCCTACACCTCCTTCAATAACCGAAGCACACATATCTCTCAAATCACGCATAAGACACTCATCCAAGCCTTCTCTTGCACGCCCAAGAGACCTCCAAACTCTCCCATTGCCGCATTCAGCCCCTTCACAGTCCTTAAATCCACGCCAAAACAGCATCCACACATCACCAAAAAATTCCCCCCTAAAACAGCAGCCCCTTTACTTCTCAGAATTGCCGCACAATACCCTCTCCAACAGTTCAATCCGTAGACCACTTACAACAAACCGAAACTGACCTAAACTAGTCCCTAAATCACGCCCAACAGCAGTAATTTAACCTCTAAAATAACAGCAATACACTTAAAACATTCCTTAAAACCTTAAAGTAATAACATAAAAAAACTGCATTCATAATCCTTAAAATAATCACACAAGACTACACTAAAAACCCACACAAAACTCGGAACAGTCCGTTGAAAACGTCAAAACAGGTGACCTGAACAGTGAGCAGCAAAACAGAGGCCGAACAGTAGCAGAACGGAGTCCAAATAGCAAGCAAAACAGCAAAGCAGTGAGCTAGGACGCTAAACCAGTGAACCGGAGAAGTTGAGGAGCTGTACCCTTCTGACGTCCGTGAAACGCAAGCCTGATAGTTGGCAAAAAGGTTAGACCTGAGGGTATCTTTCACACTCGTTTTTTTTGTATTATTTATTAAATATTGCTTGTATGATTGTCATGTTGAAATGCATGTTGCGGCCCTTGAGTAGATAAATATGCATGAATTATGAGATGTTGTATGTTGTGGCTGTGGAATAAAATGAGAGATGTGTCAACTCTCGCGGTATATCGGATGGAAACCCGGACATAAATTTCATAGCTGATTCCGAATGGACGGTAATATGATCTGTACTCGGGACACAACTTCACGTACCGCTTGAGTAAACGACACCCTCTTTTGTTTTGTGTTGCTTTGGTTTACTTATTTTTCGTCACTTGAATTCTGTATGTTGCTTATTTATGCATGATTCAATCGAGCGCATGGGCTTAGTAAGTGGAATGAATGATCCCCTATGGGGAGGGGTTAAAGCCTTTTACCACGATGCTTTGCCGCGCCGGTTGATGTGTGTTCGTTGGATGTAAGATGTGTTCAATCGGGCATACTTAGTTTGATATGATTGTCTTTATGTTTGTATGCATGATGCGATCGAGTGCATGGGCTTAGTAAGTGGAATGAAAGATCCCCTATGGGGAGGGGTTAAAGTCATTTACCACGATGCTTTGCCGCGCCGATTGATGTGTGTTCGGTTGAATGTAAAATGTGTTCAATCGGGCATACTTAGTTTGATATGATATCTTTATGTTTGTATGCATGATGCGATCGAGCGCATGGGCTTAGTAAGTGCGATGAGAGGTCCTCTAATTGAAGAGGTTAAAATCCTTTACCACGATGCTTCACCGCGCCTCGCATTGTACTATTCGCCATTTATGTATTGCGTCCCATTTCATGCATCAGGTCTGTTCCCGTTCGAACGCGTTTACGAACGCAACTCGAACGCGCATGCATTTTTGCCTTATCATGCATCAGGTCTCATTTATGTTCGAACGCGTTCACAAATGCCATACGAACGTGAGTATTCTGTTTCATTTCCGTTCGAACGCGTTTACGAACGCTACTCGAACGAGAACCTTCTGTTTACCGTTCGAACGCGTCTACAAACGCTGCACGAACGCCCACGGTAAACAGATCCTCTTGTATCACATTACGACATGTCCATCTTAGCACATAGTTCCCCTTTTTTACGTTATGCATTTGTATTACCTCTCTAGTTGTCTATTTCTGTTATGCGCTTAAATATCTTTTCTTAATATGCATGCTAGTAAGAATGCTATTTGTTTGCGCTTCTGTGTCCACCAATGCGTTCATTAACTTGTATGCTTGCTGTATGATAAACCTTATGTATGCAAATTGAGACATAGATTACAAGCAAATAGGCTGTATGCAAATTCGAAAATGTGTTACATATAAATTTAGATAAACTTGTTGATGTATGTATGTGGATTTAGAAGCATGATATTCTTAGAAATAAGTGTTACTTAAGCCTGATTAAATTATCATATAAATCCTTTCATTACAAGTGACATAAGTAAGGGACCATTCCGATCCTGTGCTCAACGATCCTGTGTTGGGATCAGTAAGAGTCGACCATTGCGAGGATGTAATGCGGCCTTAAATCATTTTCAGTATCTCATACTGGGTGTCAACTCATTTATTCTCTATTTAGAGCTCTTGAGGGGCTATCTGTACTCTTTACAGGCTGTGAGCTCTATAGTGTTGTGGTCGCCGATGTCATAGACATAGTTGTAAGCCTCGTTTCGCTCCTACACCCATTCAATAGTATTATAAAAAAAAAATGTCCACTGATTGGCCCAATATTCAATCTTAGGGAAATCATCATGTTGGCTCAAACGTATCACACCTTCGAAAAAATCTATTATACAAGAGTAGTACCACATCACTAATATAATAAGTAAATAATATATTATCACTCATGATAAATTAATACAAAACAACTGAATACATAATAATTATGTTTAATACAATTCCACATGATCGGTTGGTGATACATCATCATGTTGGCTCATAGGTGTGGTACAACTCCACATGAATAATTTCCCAAATCGTAATTGTATAGCCTAATAAGAAACACAACGGCAAGTTCAAGCCCTGATTAGCACTCTTGTAAGAGCATTAGACAATATCGGTTTACCCACACATCAATATTGGGGTTTAATGACCCAATATGAATTACATGGAATTTCCCCAATATTTAAATAAAAAAAAAAAAAAAAAAAAAAAAAAAAAAAACCCAACGGCTTAAATATGTTAATGAATTATTTACCAAATTGAATTGTTGTATAGCCTAATAAGAATCACTACAGTCTTGTCTTCAAAGCTCGACAATCGATTTCTCACGTTAATGGTAATTGCATAAATAGCAGTAAAATACACATTCATTAACGTACAACTTGGTACTTAATTTATTATCAACCCAATAGATTAATTAAAATCATCAAGAAAATCCAATTTCTCTGTGGACATAAACATGTCATTTACTCAAAAATCAAGTCAAGGTCATGGAACTTTAGAGGATGACAAAACTTGCTCCAAACTCTTTGTAAATTATTTTTTCGTCGGAAAATTACAGTCTTGTTATTAGCCTCTGCAATGACATTCATTTCTGCATCTGGAACCCTAGTCTTGATGTAATGACAGCATTCCACCGGAGCAGTTTGATCCCGATCACAGTGTCGGAATAGCCATCAATTTGTCCTGCTGCCCCGCAGATCACATTGTGCATGCTGTGCCAAGCTGATTGATAAGTGTGTTTATCAAATCCATTATCATGAAATGTAGACCACTCCAGGATATTATCAGAAAACTAACAGGATATTATCAGAATGAATTTTTATCCCAATTATATAAACATAACTAGCAAGGATTGACAAATCTCGTGTAGTCGTCGTACTCAATGTAAGGTCGTGATATATGTAATTTTATCTCTGTTTTTTCTTCCGGGTTCAAACGTGTATCCAAGCGGATAACAACTTAATATTTGATCATCACACTAAATACAACCTTAAGTTGTTTCTCTGTTTGTAATTACAGATTAAATGGTGTTGACATGTGTTTTTTGTTTGAAGTAAAAAAAAAAATGAGAAATTAACCTCTCGAATAAACCTTCATTAACTTTGAATTTGTTTAGTTAGTAGGTAATCAAAACAAACTTTAACAACTGAGAAATTACGATATTCCATAACATTTACTCTCTTTATATCTGAATATCTGATTTGTTTTCTTTATTTTCTGCCTCCAATTTATTGCTTCACTTCTTTTAAACTAGATCCGTATTAGGATTCCTCCGCGATTAAGGTCTCTTCCCAAGGTTCTATCTGCAATCGTCGCTGTTTCTTCATCATGAGATTCTTAGACCTTTTTTTTTTCCCCCTTTTTTGGGGATTGTATGATTTGTTTCTGGTTGATGATAGTATATTTGCTGTTATACAAGGATTGGTTTTGCATGGAACATGAAAATGATTAATACTCGTTTTAGTAATATCTTTCCGATATAATTCTCAAGTCTATACATTTCTTTTTTAATTTAAAACCAACTTCGAGGATAACAATCTCGGACACCACTCGAGTCTAACTATAAAGTCATACTATCCCAAAATCTATAAGGTTTTTGGAAATACTAAGCTGAACCATAACGATCTTACTGTGATTCCAAAATGAAGTTGCTCCGAAGCAACATCATTATGGGATCATTATACTTCAAAATGTTAAGAACTCTCAAGGTTCAAATACAATCTGATATGCATTAATTCAGAACTCCAGAAAGATTTGTATACCGGATGGATAAAAAGTACAGGAAACGCTCCGATCTCAACCATTAATTAGAACACCAGAGCATTCATAGTGTACCAGATCACTCTAGAATACCCTGGAACACCCCACTGTTTCCAGACCATTTCCGGAACCGTTATGTTAATAAGAGAAGTTAATAGTATTTTTTTTCAATTAAATATGCTACTATTTGCCACTAAATAATAATATTTATTTAATTGAAAACAACTTAAAAATAACTTTAAATTTGTATTATTTTTTAAAAAATAATTATACGCAATTTTTTACAAAAAATTGCGTATTTAACATTTTTACTATACGCAATTTTTTGGCCGTAAAAATAACATTGATATCTATTAACATTTTTAAAAAAATAATTATACGCAATTTTTTACTATAAAAGAATAGTTTTCTTAATTGGGGGCCGTAATGCATTGTTAGATGCTGCTCTATAAAAGAATAACTATATATATCTAAAATATTTAACTGTTTGGAAGCTTAATTCAAGTAGAGAGTGATAACCCAATATGTGGAGCATATATAGAAGATAATTTTTAAAATTTTCCAGATTCTAGTATCATTGGCGAGATATGTATGAGGTGAGAGAATTTAATCATATAGTAATCGTATGCAAAATATTTTTTACTAAAGTTAGTATCTTTTCTTAATTGGGGGTCACGATGCATTGTTAGATGCCGCTCTTGATCTATGAAAATTAGTTTCCTAATTATGGTGGATAAATTAATTAAGATAAATTTATCTAGACTTATGAAGTGTATAGCTATCTCAATTACTAACATAATAAAGAAGCTAATAGGTCACACACTTTAAAATATTGATGAGATAAAGTTAAATGATGTAAAATTAAGTTTTAAGACTTAAATTCGTAAACTTTAAGGTAAATTCGTAATTTCAGAAATTAAGGATAAAAATGAAATTCTGAAAATATGTGGACCAAAATGCAAATTTGTAAATTTATGCAGTGTGAAAGAAAATAGTTATTTAATCCTAACCCTAGGATCAAATCTAGCTCAAATATATAAAAATAAATAACCCTTGCCATCAACGTGAGAAGAAAAATTGGTGAGAAAGAAAGTTAATTAATTTCGTGCTATATTATCTTCGCTCTTCCAACTATTAATTCCATTTCCTCGTTCATCAGAACAAAAGGTATGTTCCAATCATTCTGACTTTTTATAATTTTACAATTTCTTGTTTGGATGACATTAATCACGAAAAGGAGGGAAACCCTAACCAAACTATTTTTGGTTAGGGTCTCGTCCCAAAGCGCTATCTGCAACCGTCGCTGTTTCTTCATCATGAGATTCGTAGTCTTTTTTTTTTTGTGTTTCTTTTGCAAATTATTTGTTTCAATTCGGTTTTGTTTCCCTCCGTCGGCATGCGGTTTAGATAATAACTGTGATTGGATTTTTTCCCCTTTTTAGAGGATCGTATGATTTATTTATGCTGGATTGGGCCATTGACAATGTGTGGCTTCAGACGGCTGGCTATTTTTTTATTTTGATTTTTTTTATGAATTTTTAGGGCTGTTTCTATGATTGTTCCGCACATCTAATCAGCCAGCTTTGTTTCTGGTTGATGATAGTATATTTGCTGTTATGCAGGGATTGATTTCGGGTTAAATAATTAATAATTTGTACATGTTTAGTGTTTATAATATCTGCATTGCAGGAAAGGCTATTTATAATGCTCATTATTGATAATTACTGGTAGTTTTACTTGCAGGTAGTTATTCTTTAGCAATGGAGCCCAAGACTATTGACTTGGATCAAGAACTGGACGATGTGCAGAAGGGGATAATAAAAATGACGAGGATTGTGGAAGGATTGTCTGAGTCACCTTTTAGCTTAAAGGAAAAGATGATGCTCTACACGTATTGCTCTATTTTTTGAATTTTTTTTTTTTTTAATTCATTGTTTGTAACTTTATTGACTTTCACTTGATAGTTGTTTAGGAGCCACAATTATTTGCACTAAGATGACTTTTTGTTGTTTCTTTGGCAGAACCATCTACAAGATGTGCTACCATCGTTTTCCTGACTATCGTCTACAGCTGTATGAAAAGTACAAGGAAGCACTTGAAGAATATATTTCTTCAACTGTGAGTATCCATGTCATTGTTTTTGTTTATAATTTTATTACAAGATTAGCTATGGCTACCACTGGTCCGTATAAAAGTTATATTATATTGAATTACTTTGGACCAGAATTCCAAGATTAATGCCTGATGTATAAATCTCGACTTCTATCGTGATTGTTTAATTGGTGGATCTAGGACCATGTTCCACTTCACTTAATGTTCAAAATTCAAATAGATTTAAATTGGTCCCATCTCTTAGATTTAATATAGGTTAGTTCATCGCATGTCTGCTTGGTTTCAATGCAAAGGTTCTCTCACTCTCTCTAAACTGGCTCTGCCTCACAGAGCACACCGCAGAAAGATTCTGAATATGAGAAACATTATCCTCATTCGGTCCTGGGTACTAAGAAATATAGCTCTATGAGCCAAAGACCTGTCTAGGCATTTTGTCTGAAATGGGTGATGCCTCAATTTTTAAATAATTGAACAAGTCCAAACAGCCAGGAGTATTATCCTTTTTTTACTTTTGGTTTTTGTGCCGTCATTCTTATTCATATAGTATGTCTTGTCTACTTTTATTGTTGGAAGATTAATGTGGATGCATTGCATCATTTTATTTCCTTTACCAGGTATTACCACCTTTGAGAGAAAAGCATGATGAATTTATGCTGAGGGAGCTTGTGAAAAGATGGGACAATTATAAAGTTTTGATTAGATGGCTGTTTCACTTCTTCCATTATCTTGATCGCTACTTTCGTCGGGAGTTTCTTCCTCCACTCAATGAAGTTGGACTGACTTGCTTCCGGGATCTGGTTCGTCACATGTTCTTCAAACTCTCTTGCAATTTTCTCTTCCTCCTGTGGTTTTTTGGATTCTTTTGAATTATTCCGACATCTTCAATTTCTATAATTTCAGGTTTTTGCAGAATTGAAAGATAAAGCCAAAGATGTTGTAATTGCTCTAGTAAGTTCATCGTTTCATTATCTATTGTGACCTTTTGCTTCTATTTTGGAATGAAAGAGGCTGAATGCCTATTCGTTTTATACCGGCGTTTAAGCATATTACTTGAAGTGGCTCAACCAAAATTCATTGCCCCTAATACAAGTTGTTATTTAGCTCATCTAATATAAAGGTTGTTCCACTTTTATATCGTAACAGATTGATAAAGAACGTGAAGGAGAGCAGATTGACAGAGCTCTGCTGAAGAATGTACTGGGTATATTTGTTGAGATTGGAATGGGCCAGATGGATAGTTATGAAAATGATTTTGAAAGACACATGCTTCAAGATACTGCCGCTTACTATTCTCGTAAGGCATCAAATTGGATTGTACAAGATTCATGTCCAGATTACATGATAAAGGCAAGTCCTTTCAGTTTCAGCCTTTCCTTTCAGTTTCAGCCTTAACTGTTACCTATTATCTCATAATTGTTCTCAACGGTGTGATTCTAAAATTTATTGTTAAATTGCAGGCTGAGGAATGCTTGAGGAAAGAAAGGGATAGAGTGTCTCATTACCTTCATTCGAGCAGTGAACCGAAACTAGTGGAGGTTAGCTTAAATGAAAGGTTTAAGTTATTATCCTCTAGAATTAAAAGTATTTCTTTAGGGACTCTTAATAGATGTGGGAATGTTCTTAATTGTATAAGTATGTTTGGCATGTTCCTTTCCATTTGTGCCTTATTATGGTAGTGGTCACTCTTATCTATGAAGGTCTTTTGTGGTTCTTTTAGCTATGTCTGGCAAGTTGTCTACTGAAAGAACTTTAGTGCAAAAAATTCTTACATTTAAATCCTTTTGATTCAACCATATTACGTTATCTACTTTCTGAGAAGCTTGTTTTGATATCATAATACCATTGTAATTGTAGCTGCTCTGCTTGTGTAGAGTGTACAACATGAGTTGTTGGTGGTTTATGCAACTCAACTACTTGAAAAGGAGCAATCTGGATGTTGTGCTTTGCTCAGGGAGGATAAGGTGCTTTTAATCTTTCATTTTTTTTTGTTGGTAATTATAGTTGTTCAGGCCATTTGCCAGATAAAACATCAACCGAGTAATTTTTCACTCTATTTCTTTGTGCTGTGCTAGGTGGAGGATCTTTCTAGGATTTATAGGCTTTATCATAAAATACCTAAAGGCTTAGAACCTGTTGCTAATGTATTCAAACAGGTAGGTAGGTTGGTTTCTGGACTTGTTTATCCATGACCAAAGGGCTTCTCTTGCCTGTTTAGTAATTTGTGATACTGGTTTTACAGCACATTACTGCTGAAGGTACCATCTTTGTACAACGGGCTGGAAATGCAGGAGCTGCGGATGAACAGGTAATTCTATCAACTGTATATTCTGGATCTTCTTGGAATATCGGAATTGACGTGGTTTTGCGATTTTTAGGTTCTTATCAGAAAAATAACTGAGCTGCACGACAACTGTAATTCTATCAACTGTATATTCTGGATCTTCTTGGAATATCGGAATTGACGTGGTTTTGCGATTTTTAGGTTCTTATCAGAAAAATAACTGAGCTGCACGACAAGTATATGAAATATGTGACCAACTGTTTTCTAAACCACACGTTGTTCCACAAGGTTTGTGGTGTGTGGTGTTGTAACCGTTATAAATTGTCATATCTCTTCATCTGATAATGTTCTTCCTTTGGTTGTGTAATAGGCCCTGAAAGAGGCTTCTGCGCTATTTTGCTATAAAATTGTTGGTGGCAGTTTGGGTTCAGAATTACTGGCAACTTTCTGTGATAATATTTTGAAGGAGGGAGGAAATGAGAAATTGAAAGACGAAGCTATTGAGGAAACAATTGACAAGGTAGTATAATAGAAGGTGGTTGTATTAAATTACTTTTTCTACCAATAATGTTGAATCTAAACTTGTGCCTTTTTCTGTGGACAAATTGTTATTATTAGTTGCCAATGCCTTGCGGACGAGATGAATATGAGCAAGTCTTGGATGATGAAATAGATGAAGAGGAGAAAGTGGATGATCACTCCATAGTCGACGGGGCGGAGTATGATGATGAAGAGGAGGAAGATGAAGCGGAGGAAGTGTATGACGACGATGAAGAGGAGGAGGATGAGGAGGATGAATACGGCGGCGGTAGCTTCGGTCATAAGCCGAAGAGGCAATCTCGCTCACAGTTCTTTGATCTGGAGGCCCCGAGGAAGAAGAGAAAGGAGAATTTTAATTTGAATGGTTAATGTGAAATTTAGATAAACTCTTTTTATAATCATACTGAGAAGCAATTTGGTCCTTTTGGATGAATGTTCTTGCCCTTTTGGTGTGACTTCTTGATTTCTTTTCATATTTTCATTTCGTTTCTTGGGGAAAAAAAGGTTTCCCCATAAATCAGTGAATATCAAAGATATACAAAGTTGTTTTATTGATACGTTAAAAAGAGATGTTAATAGCAATTTTTTAAAAAAAAAAAAAAAAAATTAAATATGCTACTATTTGTCACAAAATACTTAAATTAAACATTAGCTTAAAAACAATTTTTAATTTGCATAGAAGTTTTTAACGTATTTTTTTTAATTAAAAATAAAAAAAATCAAAAAACGCAATTTTTAATTAAATCATAATTCAAATGATAATTTTTTAATTAAATATTAAAATTCAGAAAATAATTATTATTTCATTGTGTCTTGAAAAAATAAAAATAACATTTAACTACTTGGAAGCTTAGTTTAAGTAGAGACTGCTAACCCAACGGCAACGGTTGGAGTATATATAGAAGGTAATTTAAATTTTTTTTTTTTAATATCCTTTTAGATTTAACTAGTGTTAAAAATTTTTGAATTTGTTGAGGAATTTCAATTAGCTTTAAATATGATATTTAGGATTCAAATAAACTAAAAAAAAAAAGATTAGGGACTTTTCTGTATTTTTTTTTAATTAAACAACAGCTTCAAAACAACTTTAAATTTGCTTTATTTTTTTCAAGCCACTATGAAATAATATATATTTGACTACCCTGTAAATATATATATGTTTTTTTTTTTTTTTTTTTTTTCCTGTTTAAGCTCAGGCGGTGTCCGGTTCAGGATTTTTTTATCCCGAGTTAGGCCAGTACCGAATTTTTCTGCCAGAGACTGTTTTTCCATCGATTGGGAAAAAAAACAAGGAAAACACTTTGAATATTAATTTTTAATCGCTAAGCAAATAGTAAAAAAAAAAAAAATATATATATATATATATTGCGAATGCGAATAATAAAAATATCAAGACACCCGGGAAGAAATGTAAATTAATTTTCCCCCCCCTTCCTTGCTCTGCTGTGTTTCTATCTCTCGGCTTGTTATCTTCCTAACTTCATACAAGGTAATAAATAGAAAGTAAAAAGTAGGGCAAACCAGTAAATAGATAATAGAGAAACAATTTGGAACTTGGCGCGCTTATAAAGAGCTTCGTTTTCTGCTTTACTTCCTCTATTATTCGAATCATTATGAGGTATGTAATCCCTCTCTTATCTCAATAGAATTTGTTCTATTTTGGAGCAAATCTCAACATCATTTCAGATTTCTTACTCGTAGGTTCATATTGTCCATGCTTTGCACTTATTCGTTTTAATGTGTAACGAATTTGCTGTGGATCAGTTTCATGAATGCTTAATGTTTTCCTTTTAGATTCCTTAACCGCTGTTTGGCAGCTGTGAAAAATATTGGAACCGGAAATTACACTGTTAGTCAATCTAATTTTCTCTGTTTTTGTGGTTTACTAATAAACAGTAACAAAAAAGAAAAAAGGCCTCGTATTACTCCACCTCTAACTCTTGCGCCACGGCACGAGTGCATGGATCTTTGGACAAATGTAGCTCGATTTTTGGACGTAAAATCTCAGGTGAAGTTTTCATTGACCAGCAGGTGGTTCCGATACGTGTTTGTCGCATGAATGGAAGGCTACGTGTTTGCGGCTTTTTAAGATTCCGGCACGACATTTATCGTACGATTGGGCTAAACTTTACTATATTTTTAAAGGTATTCATTTAACTTTCTTGGTTGACTTAATATATATATATATATGTCAATTTAATTTTTTATATATATCATTATTGTCTTTATATGGTTAAACTCACTTATGTTACTTTTGCAGCCAAAAGACATTACTACAGATATCGGGAAATGGATAAAGCAATTTGTAGTTATCCGTTTCTTTATTTTTTCCTTTATTTTTCATTACAATAGTAAATTTAAAAGAACATTTATCTAAGTACATCTGCGGACTAATAAATTTTTCACTGGACCAATCAGATTGGAAGAGAATTGCTGTATTCCTTTTCGATTCACAAGAAGCACACCTAACAAGTACGATGAGCTATTTTGCGGACCAAAGGAAAGAAACTATCCAACAGACGTTAGAAGCCTTTGGATTCTGCAAGTTGGCCAACATTAAAGTTGGAGTTTGGATGGCTGGTATTGTGAAGTTTTATCAAAGTATCAAGTTAATGTTAGGAAACATAATCCCTAATATATTTTCATGTTTGTCCTCTTAGGATCTAACCATACATGTATTACTAGTCCTAGATTTATTTACATGCTAATTGAAATAAATCTATATTAACCACAACATAATTGCATACCTTTTAATCTTGTAGAGACTTCTTAATCAAACTTAATTGATTGCTTAATTCAATAAGCAAATGGTCTTATTTATAGGAGGGAAATCAAGTCACTATGCATTGATTACTATTAATCAAATTATTAGGATGCATAATGACCTTTTCTAACCCTTATAAAAAATGTTAACATCATGGGTGCACCATATGTTCCCCATTTAACATTTCACTTATTGTTGTTACTTAACAACTCTTGTTGTTACTTAATTATTTGATTATCAACTCTTGTTGTTACTTAATTATTTGATATTACTAATTGTTGTTATTCAACAACACCAAATAATTAACTTAATAATTTCCTATTAACAACAATTAACATAATCCAACATCTCCCACTCACACATGATGTGATTAACAATTTTTATTATCTCTACAAGAATAATTCATACTTTGCAATTATGTCGTGCGACCAGCATACTTCGAGAGCTCATTTGCTTTACATCTGTTAGGAATATATAGCCACTCGAAAAATGGATAGAACCATAGTGAATTATGTATGCAATATCCTCGATCATTTATCACATCAGATCTCTCTCGATCTCTTTTCGAATGTAATATTTATTTTGTATTCACAATCATGTTTGATCACGTAGAACAACATAATTGGTCGACCAGTGAATACAAGCTAATGTGATATTACTTATATAATGATCTTTCTCCTTTCTCGAATCTCTCAACCTTGATTCAATTCGCTTTTCCAGAGATGCCATTTCGGATCGAATCTCTCATGATCCTTCAGTAACACTCCAAGATAGCAATCATCAAATCTAAGTTTTAAGAAGCAGATAAGAGTCTAAAGGGTACAATGTGAGATTGAAATAATCTCAAGGGTCTCACACAATATCAAGACTGAGATCTTAACTTGTATTACTCTCAATAGTCGCAAATGTACACATGGCATGAAAACATGTGCTACGGTATTTCCTCCTTTCCCATGGAGCGTATGTCTCATAAAATACCGTACAGATTATAGTTCAGACAAAACACAATGTCTAACTCATATCTGACATTAAGACAAGTAAGGTGAAACGAACTTATTCACCTTAGGTCATATCACAGAGAAAGTGACATCATAACGACATTACTTAATTTTCAAGCTTGAGCTCTCTAAATTATCACTCAGATAATTAGCTTAAAAATTTGTCTCATCTCCCATTAACACAAAGTAATGGAGGCGATTGCCCGTGTGAGAGGGCCAATCATTCACTTGTCCGACATACTTCTCATACTAACTAATAGTATATTTGTTTAAACATGTATCAACATAATAACATGTAAGCATTGAACACAAATATCAATGAGTATTAACATTAGTAAACATTATTTGGGAAAAAATACATATCATAATATGTAAGCACATTAACATCTACGCAATCCCTGAGTTCTTACATGTCTAACAAAGACATCTCTAGGAACAGGCTTGGTCAATGGATCTGCCACCATTTCTTGCGTAGAAATGTACTTCATGTTTACCTCTTCTCGTGCAACTATGTCTTTCACAAAGTTATATTTGGTATCTATGTGTTTCGTTTTACAATGGAATTTTGGGTCTTTTGTATAGGCTATCGCTGCTTCACTATCACATTTAACTAATACCGGACCAGAAGCTTCATTTGATATACCCAAATGATCCAAGAACCTTTTCAACCATACAGCCTCTTGTACTGCCGATGAAAAAGCCACAAATTCATCCTCCATTGTGGACAAGGCTATACAAGATTGTTTCTTACTGCTCCATGAAATGGCACCATTGTTTAGTAAGAAAATAAAACCGGAGGTAGATTTTCTTTGATCTGAATCTCCTCCCCAGTCAGCATCAGTATAGCCTCGCAATTGCAGATCATTTCCTTGATAGCACAATGAGTAATCGGCTGTCCCTTTCAGATACCTAAATATTCTTTTAACTGCTTTCCAATGTGCTAGTCCTGGATTGGATTGGTATCTACTTACCATTCCAACAGCGAAACAGATATCAGGTCTTGTACACAACATTGCGTACATTAAACTTCCAACTGCATTTGCATAAGACTTTTTCTTCATTTGTTCCTTTTTGTTGGTTTATTCTAAGGTCCCAAGATCAAATCAAGACATGAAATAATGCGTGAATACATCAACGGAGGTAGCGGAATACTCACATCGATCGGTTATGTCGAATTGAAGACGAATCAAGCCATTTTCTTCACTGCCATTCACGCCCACTGGTGGCAGTCCACTGCCCTGCAAAACAGAAATTTGAGTGAAGAAACGGAGCTCCGAGCTTCGTCCGATGGATCCCGGCTCATGGGTGAACCTCCCTACCACCTTCGCAAGACTTGTAAGTGTGCTAGCACTTGAATTTTCACCATGAAAATCCACTCTTGCTTCCCTATTGTTCACGGTTTTTGTGATGAAAAACAGTGAGCATTATGCCCATTTGGGCGTGAGGTGAGAAGAGAGAATGAGAGAGTTGTTAATTGAATTTTGTTTCCAAAAAATCAATTTATATTTATGCCATAATATTTATTAAATTAATAATAAACTTATGACACAAAACATGCAATGGCTTAGAGTGTCAAACACTCAAACTCCATGCAAAGCCATTGAGTGTATTGTACACTATCACCATGCAATGCATTAGAATTAAATAATGCATAAAATGACATGTGTCATGTGGGCCCCACACGTTTCCAAATGAAAGTGGGCCACGTGCACTCACGCGTTCGGGTTCGATATTTCCGAAATACCGAACTTACGTCGCGACGTTAATTAAATCGAATTTAAATAAATAATTGCGCCTAGCGAAATTATTATTCACGCGCTAACGAATTAATTCTAAATTAACTCGTTTGCCCGAATTAAAATCCAATTTTAATTCCGCGTCGAAATCTAATTTCATTTAATATATCGAATATATTAATTCATCGATTAATTCCAAATTAATCGTTCTCTCTCTTTAGACGACATTTTATCCCGGATAAAATATCTCCGTTATTAATCCTAGATTAATTTTCTCTCTCTTCTATATAATCCCAGATTATTCAAGAGTGCGAGTTGTGCGTCATCGGTGGATTATCGGGAAGCGACCCATGAGATCCCCGGATAAGCTGGCAGTAAATACGGTCGTCGGAGTATCCGAATCACGTACGTACCAAGTACTACGTTCTACCGATTTACGAGACAAGGTCGACTCCTAGCAAAGCACCAAGTCTACCCAATTCTCCGGACATATCCTCTAAGAATATCAAAGATCCGTATCAAGCGTAGTATACTAATGTATTGTGCATATCGGTCCAGTATCGGATAGTCACGTGCTAGGGCTGGGGCTGGATAAGTGTCTGCCCGGTCCGAAGCACATATCGGATGTCTGGTAACTAGTCTCTATAATCGGATATTCATGACCTGGTCATAATATCACGATTGGATGCGCATCACTTAAGAGCACTAATACCGTATCCTGTGTGACATCATCTCCACTATGACTGGAGTGATACTTCCGTCTCGACATCACATCCAATACACTACGATTCCTGATAAACCCAGAAGAGGTGAACACAGAACCAGTTAAGATCCCCCAACCACCAAAACCAAAGTTTACCGATTGTCGTAAGTATTAGCGATGTAAGTCTCAGGTTAAGACTATACACACCTACCTTGATTTCGGCCTCCCATAGACACCTAGTCATAATACCAATGGGATTCCGAAGGGTCTATCCAGAGCGAAGCTGTTTCCCGTACCATCGGCGAAACACGACCTCCTATCGCACTTGCACAAGTATCCAATACTTATATATATGAGAACTATGCCATTGTGCCCTCACAACACGCACATGTGCAATACTAGCCTATTCCACATTATCGATGTCCAGTCTCGATAATACTACGGCTAGGGATATTTAATGATTAATCCTTCGTGGACTGATACTGTCTCATATCATCTCAATCCAGGAACTAATCATAGGGACCTCTCTTCATTTATATATCTATGGTGATCTAATCACAAATGACGAGAGTGCAATTTCCTTGTTACATAGTTAATTTGCTACAGCAACACAATGATCTGTGCAAATAGTGACGCTATGGGTCATATTATCCAACACTTTTCCAGTGGAGTTTCAAGACACAATCTACGACTCAAAGCTTCAGTTTTTGTGATAGGAGTATCAATGGGTTTGCAAGCATGCATTTGAAAGCGTTCAAGAATTTTCTTTATATATGACTCTTGTGAAAGAGATAATAAATTCTTTGAACGATTTCTTGAGATCTTGACCCCAAGAATATATGCAGCTTCACCCATATCTTTCATCTCGAAATTAGATGATAACCATTCTTTAATGTGTTTTACAAACTCATTTTCATTTCCAGCTATAAGTATATCATCCACGTACAAGGATAAGATAATTAACTTATCTTTATCTCTCTTGGTGTATACACAATGATCCTCATTTATCATTGTGAAATCATTCGAAACGATTGTATTGTGGAATCATATATACCATTGTCTAGACGATTGCTTGAGACCATATATAGACCTTAAAAGTCTACATACTTTCTCCTTTTCATTTTCTTTTATGAAACCTATTGGTTGTTCCATATAGATTTCTTCATCAAGTTCTCCATTGAGAAAAGCAGTCTTTACATCCATTTGATGTAATTCTAGATCCATACTTGCTACTATAGCCATAATCAAGCGAATTGAGGTAAACCTTACAACAGGTGAAAAAGTCTCTTCATAGTAAATTCCTTCCTGTTGCGTATACCCTTTTGCCACAAGTCGTGCTTTATATCTTTCGATATTGCCATCGGCATTACGCTTTATTTTAAGAACCCATTTGTTCTTGACAGCTTTGCGTCCTTTGGGTAGATCAACCAATTCCCAAACTTGGTTGGACCTCATTGACTCCATCTCTTCTTCCATTGCTTTCATCCATTTTTCCTTAGCGGGACACTGAAGAGCCTCTCTTATGTTTCAAGGTTCTTCATCATCTTGAGGTAGTATCATAAAGGTTTCTCCTTCGATATCGAAATGACGTCGAGGAATACTATACGATTACTACGTCGCAATTGGGATTCTAGTGGTGGAACTGATTCCTCACTTTCGATATTAGTCCCATTTGAATCATGCACATTACTCCCACTTGGAATATGTACATCACTTCTACTTGGATCACGTAAAGGAGACTTATGTGAAACTAATTCATCATTTTGAGATTCATGTGAAACAGATTCACCATGTTTTCTCAAATCACTCCCACTTGAATTAGGTAAACCCGAGTGTTCACCAATCATGTGATCCATGTGATTCTGAGTTTCGTATAGAGATAAATTTTGACCTATCTCTCCTTGCTTAGGAAAATCATTTTCTAAAAAAGTGATATCTCGTGATTCAAATTCTGTCACACCTCCACTTTCATATTCACCTATGCAAACATACCATTTTGATTGTTCAGAATATCTTATGAAGATACTCTTTTTTCCTCTTGGGCCTAACTTTCCATGTTCGCGAGAACGCACATGAACATAGGCCGCACAACCCCAAGGTTTTAGAAAGTGAATATCTGGTTTAAGACCTGTCCATAACTCATATGGTGTGGTGGACACAGATTTTGATGGCACTCGGTTAAGTACATATGTGGCAGTTAATAATGCATCACCCCAATAGGTTATAGGCAAATTGGCTTGTACTTTTGGTGTTTGTGCCAACATTCTTATTCATATAGTATGTCTGGTGTACTTTTATTGTTGGAAGATTAATGTGGATGCATTGCTTCATTTTATTTCTTTTACTAGGTATTACCACATTTGAGAGAAAAACATGATGAATTTATGCAGAGTGAGCTTGTGAAAAGATGTGACAATTATAAAGATTTGATTAGATGGCTGTTACACTTCTTCCATTATCTTTATCGCAATTTCATTCGTCAGAGGTTACTTCCTCCACTCAATGAAGTTGGACTGACTTGCTTCCGGGATCAGGTTCGTCACATGTTCTTCAAACTCTCTTATAATTTTCTCTCCCTCCTGTGGTTTTTTTGATTCTTTTGAATTATTATGACATCTTCAATTTGTATAATTACAGGTTTATGCGGAATTGAAGGATAAAGCCAAGGATGTTGTAATTGCGCTAGTAAGTTAAACGCCAGTATAAAATGAATAGGCATTCAGACGTTAGAAGCCTTTGGATTTTGCAAGTTGGCCAACATTAAAGTTGGAGTTTGGATGGCTGGTATTGTGAAGTTTTATCAAAGTATCAAGTTAATGTTAGGAAACATAATCCCTAATATATTTTCATGTTTGTCCTCTTAGGATCTAACCATATATGTATTACTAGTCCTAGATTTATTTACATGCTAATTGAAATAAATCTATATTAACCACAACATAATTGCATACCTTTTAATCTTGTAGAGACTTCTTAATCAAACTTAATTGATTGCTTAATTCAATAAGCAAATGGTCTTATTTATAGGAGGGAAATCAAGTCACTATGCATTGATTACTATTAATCAAATTATTAGGATGCATAATGACCTTTTCTAACCCTTACAAAAAAATGTTAACATCATGGGTGCACCATATGTTCCCCATTTAACATTTCACTTATTGTTGTTACTTAACAACTCTTGTTGTTACTTAATTATTTGATTATCAACTCTTGTTGTTTACTTAATTATTTGATATCACTAATTGTTGTTATTCAACAACACCAAATAATTAACTTAATAATTTCCTATTAACAACAATTAACATAATCCAACATCTCCCACTCACACATGATGGGATTAACAATTTTTATTATCTCTACAAGAATAATTCATACTTTGCAATTATGTCGTGCGACCAGCATACTTCGAGAGCTCATTTGCTGTACATCTGTTAGGAATATATAGCCACTCGAAAAATGGATAGAACCATAGTGAATTATGTATGCAATATCCTCGATCATTTATCACATCAGATCTCTCTCGATCTCTTTTCGAATGTAATATTTATTTTGTATTCACAATCATGTTTGATCACGTAGAACAACATAATTGGTCGACCAGTGAATACAAGCTAATGTGATATTACTTATATAATGATCTTTCTCCTTTCTCGAATCTCTCAACCTTGATTTAATTCGCTTTTCCAGAGATGCCATTTCAGATCGAATCTCTCATGATCCTTCAGTAACACTCCAAGATAGCAATCATCAAATCTAAGTTTTAAGAAGCAGATAAGAGTCTAAAGGGTACAATGTGAGATTGAAATAATCTCAAGGGTCTCACACAATATCAAGACTGAGATCTTAACTTGTATTACTCTCAATAGTCGCAAATGTACACATGGCATGAAAACATGTGCTACGGTATTTCCTCCTTTCCCATGGAGCGTATGTCTCATAAAATACCGTACAGATTATAGTTCAGACAAAACACAATGTCTAACTCATATCTGACATTAAGACAAGTAAGGTGAAACGAACTTATTCACCTTAGGTCATATCACAGAGAAAGTGACATCATAACGACATTACTTAATTTTCAAGCTTGAGCTCTCTAAATTATCACTCAGATAATTAGCTTAAAAATTTGTCTCATCTCCCATTAACACAAAGTAATGGAGGCGATTGCCCGTGTGAGAGGGCCAATCATTCACTTGTCCGACATACTTCTCATACTAACTAATAGTATATTTGTTTAAACATGTATCAACATAATAACATGTAAGCATTGAACACAAATATCAATGAGTATTAACATTAGTAAACATTATTTGGGAAAAAATACATATCATAATATGTAAGCACATTAACATCTACGCAATCCCTGAGTTCTTACATGTCTAACAAAGACATCTCTAGGAACAGGCTTGGTCAATGGATCTGCCACCATTTCTTGCGTAGAAATGTACTTCATGTTTACCTCTTCTCGTGCAACTATGTCTTTCACAAAGTTATATTTGGTATCTATGTGTTTCGTTTTACAATGGAATTTTGGGTCTTTTGTATAGGCTATCGCTGCTTCACTATCACATTTAACTAATACCGGACCAGAAGCTTCATTTGATATACCCAAATGATCCAAGAACCTTTTCAACCATACAGCCTCTTGTACTGCCGATGAAATAGCCACAAATTCATCCTCCATTGTGGACAAGGCTATACAAGATTGTTTCTTACTGCTCCATGAAATGGCACCATTGTTTAGTAAGAAAATAAAACCGGAGGTAGATTTTCTTTGATCTGAATCTCCTCCCCAGTCAGCATCAGTATAGCCTCGCAATTGCAGATCATTTCCTTGATAGCATAATGAGTAATCGGCTGTCCCTTTCAGATACCTAAATATTCTTTTAACTGCTTTCCAATGTGCTAGTCCTGGATTGGATTGGTATCTACTTACCATTCCAACAGCGAAACATATATCAGGTCTTGTACACAACATTGCGTACATTAAACTTCTAACTGCATTTGCATAAGAAACTTTCTTCATTTGTTCCTTTTCCAGTGGAGTTTCAGGACACAATCTACGACTCAAAGCTTCAGTTTTTGTGATAGGAGTATCAATGGGTTTGCAAGCATGCATTTGAAAGCGTTCAAGAATTTTCTTTATATATGACTCTTGTGAAAGAGATAATAAATTCTTTGAACGATTTCTTGAGATCTTGACCCTAAGAATATATGCAGCTTCACCCATATCTTTCATCTCGAAATTAGATGATAACCATTCTTTAATGTGTTTTACAAACTCCTTTTCATTTCCAGCTATAAGTATATCATCCACGTACAAGGATAAGATAATTAACTTATCTTTATCTCTCTTGGTGTATACACAATGATCCTCATTTATCATTGTGAAATCATTCGAAACGATTGTATTGTGGAATCGTATATACCATTGTCTAGACGATTGCTTGAGACCATATATAGACCTTAAAAGTCTACATACTTTCTCCTTTTCATTTTCTTTTATGAAACCTATTGGTTGTTCCATATAGATTTCTTCATCAAGTTCTCCATTGAGAAAAGCAGTCTTTACATCCATTTGATGTAATTCTAGATCCATACTTGCTACTATAGCCATAATCAAGCGAATTGAGGTAAACCTTACAACAGGTAAACCCGATTTGAGATTCATGTGAAACAGATTCACCATGTTTTCTCAAATCACTCCCACTTGAATTAGGTAAACCCGAGTGTTCACCAATCATGTGATCCATGTGATTCTGAGTTTTGTATAGAGATAAATTTTGACCTATCTCTCCCTGCTTAGGAAAATCATTTTCTAAAAAAGTGATATCTCGTGATTCAAATTCTGTCACACCTCCACTTTCATGAAGATACTCTTTTTTCCTCTTGGGCCTAACTTTCCATGTTCGCGAGAACGCACATGAACATAGGCTGCACAACCCCAAGGTTTTAGAAAGTGAATATCTGGTTTACGACCTGTCCATAACTCATATGGTGTGGTGGACACAGATTTTGATGGCACTCGGTTAAGTACATATGTGGCAGTTAATAATGCATCACCCCAATAGGTTATAGGCAAATTGGCTTGTACTTTTGGTGTTTGTGCCAACATTCTTATTCATATAGTATGTCTGGTGTACTTTTATTGTTGGAAGATTAATGTGGATGCATTGCTTCATTTTATTTCTTTTACTAGGTATTACCACATTTGAGAGAAAAGCATGATGAATTTATGCAGAGTGAGCTTGTGAAAAGATGGGACAATTATAAAGATTTGATTAGATGGCTGTTACACTTCTTCCATTATCTTGATCGCAATTTCATTCGTCAGAGGTTACTTCCTCCACTCAATGAAGTTGGACTGACTTGCTTCCGGGATCTGGTTCGTCACGTGTTCTTCAAACTCTCTTACAATTTTCTCTCCCTCCTGTGGTTTTTTTGATTCTTTTGAATTATTCTGACATCTTCAATTTCTATAATTACAGGTTTATGCGGAATTGAAGGATAAAGCCAAGGATGTTGTAATTGCTCTAGTAAGTTCATCGTTTCATGATCTATTGTGATCTTTTGCTTCTGTTTGGAATGAAAGAGGCTGAATGCCTATTCATTTTATACTGGCGTTTAAGCATATTACTTGAAGTGGCTTAACCAAAATTCATTGCCCCTAATACAAGTTGTTATTTAGCTCATCTAATATAAAGGTTGTTCCACTTTTATATTGTAACAGATTGATAAAGAACGTGGAGGAGAGCAGATTGACAGAGCTCTGCTGAAGAATGTACTAGGTATATTCGTTGAGATTGGAATGGGACAGATGGATAGTTATGAAACAGATTTTGAAAGACATATGCTTCAAGATACTGGCGCTTACTATTCTCGTAAGGCATCGAATTGGATTGTTCAAGATTCATGTCCAGATTACATGATAAAGGCAAACACTTGCAGCCTTAAATGTTACCTATTATCTCATAATTGATCTTAACGGCATGATTCTAAAATTTATTGTTAAATTGCAGGCTGAGGAATGCTTGAGGAAAGAAAGGGATAGAGTGTCTCATTACCTTCATTCAAGTAGTGAACGAAACTAGTGGAGGTTGGCATAAATGAAAGGATTAAGTTATTATCCTCTAGAATTAAAAGTTTTCTTTAGGGACTCTTAAAGTTGTGGAGATGTTCTTAATTGTATAGGTAAGTTTGGCATGTTCCTTTCCATCTTTGCATTATTATGGTAGTGGTCACTCTTATCTACGGAGGTCTTTTGTGGTTCTTTTAGCTATGTCTGCCAAGTTGTCTACCGAAAGAACTTTAGTGCAAAAAATTCTGATATTTAAATCTTTTTGATTCAACCATATTACATTATCTATTTTCTGAGAAGCTTGTTTTGATATCATAATATCATCCTAATTGTAGCTGTTTTACTTGTGCAGAGGGTACAACATGAGTTGTTGGTGGTTTATGCAACTCAACTACTTGAAAATGAGCAATCTGGATGCTGTGCTTTGCTCAGGGAGGATGAGGTGGTTTTAATCTTTCATTTTTTTTAATGGTAATTATAATTGTTGTTCAGGCCATTTGCTAGATAAAACATCAACCGAGTAATTTTTCACTCTACTTCTTTGTGTTGTGCTAGGTGGAGGATCTTTCTAGGATATATAGGCTTTATCGTAAGGCAAAAATGCAAAAGTGACCCTCTAACTTTTACATTTTTTCATTTAAGTCCTTTAACTTTCAGTTTTGTCAATTCAGTCCTATAACTTTCAATTTTTGTTAATTCAAGGCTCCGTTATAAATTCATCATTGTTGGTGTCACCAATAACGGCAATAGTAAAGTAAACGTACTTTGCATGTTATTTAATTAAGAGGCAGACAGAGGAAGCTAAGGCAAAGTAAACGTGCTCTGCTTGCATCTTCGAGCTATCTTTTGTCAAAAACACATATCCCAAGTTCAATATGACTTTTTGTCAAAAAAATATCGTCTCGTGTTTTTTTTTGAATGATTGTAAATAACACAATCGAATCATTCGATTCGAGTCTAAATATAGTAGGTAAAACATTTGATTATCTTAATCTCTTATAAAAACACATATCTTCATTACTAACACTAGTTATAATTTTTATAATTTTTTGACAAAAAGTCATATTGAACTTGGGATATGTGTTTTTGACAAAAGATAGCTCGAAGATGCAATCAGAGTACGTTTACTTTGCTTTAGCTTCCTATGTCTTAAATAACAGGCAAAGTACGTTTAACTTTAATGTTGCCGTTATTTGTAACGGAAACAGTGATGAATTTATAACGGAGCCTTGAATTGACAAAAATTGAAAGTTAGAAGACTGAATTGACAAAACTGAAAGTTAAAGGACTGAAATGAAAAACCGTGAAAGTTAGAGGGTCACTTTTGCATTTTTGCCTTATCGTAAAATACCTAAAGGCTTGGAACCTATTGCTAATGTATTCAAACAGGTAGGTTGGTTGGTTTATGGACTCGTTTATCCATGACCAAATCTCTTGCCTGTTTAATCATTTGTGATACTGGTTTTACAGCACATTAATGCTGAAGGTACCACCTTTGTACAACATGCTGAAGATGTTGCAACGAACCGGGTATAATGTTACAGTATTCTTCTCTTGATATTATTGATGTCACATTGTATTAATATGTAGATGGCCCATACGTTTGAATTGAGCACTTGATCATATAACAACGAGTATTCAAAAGTAGCGGGCCTACAAAACAGATTGAGGATACTTTGATGGTAGCAGAAGTTTAGTAGGTTGAAGCATTATGGATGCATTAACACATGAAGTGTTTATTTCTTGGTTCGTGTATATAGCTCATCCATACATGATTAGACGTGTTTATGCATGTATAGAT